>JAVQJL010047984.1:0-30180 GCA_036024295.1 Nannoperca obscura
GAAGTTTGCTACCAGTAACACAGAAACGCCAATAACCGGAAATGACACAATACGTTCACCTCAGCACGTCAGCACCAACAGCAAGCGGGAGTTGAATCAATTTGATTCGTAGGTGCCAGCTATGCTGTTCTCATTTCACTGAGGACATCACACCTCCAGGTGGTGTTTTTCTACTGTATCCACTGCTTTGTATCTGTTCTCGCCTGTAAATTGAATGTATTTAAACCATTACTGCCTTGTCTGAGCGTGGCAGTGTGTGAATGCGTGTCCGCGATCAAACTTCACACTCTCTTTGAGATTGCTTATAAAACGGATCTGAGAGCAGTTGGTCCCTGCAGCTCGAGGTGAATAGGCAGATTTCACTTTGCTATTTGTCCTTCCAAAGAGGTTGTAGCATGTCAGCCAGTTTACACAGAAAGAAGTTGGTTTTGGAGGTCCTTGTTGGAAGAAAAAAAGAAAAAGTGAAAATCTCTTTCTATCCTTGACATTACATTCTTTTCAGTTTCTGAAAGAGTCCAATCTCTCCTTAATAAACATTACCTTGGGTGCTGGGTACAAGGGATTTTGTCAACACACTTTATAGTGGGACCTTCAAGTAAATACTGTATGCAGTTGTTTTGTCAAGGTCACAGGAGTGCTGCTGTGGACATGTTATCACTTAGAGTCACGTAGTAAATATATGAAGAAAAAATAAAACTCAGGACATTTCCATGTAAGGGATTTGTACTGCGGTGTCAAACTGAATGACAAACTGAGGACGATCAAAAATGTATCTGTCGGTCTGTGTTGAAATGTAGTAAACAGTCAATTAGGAGAAACAGACAGATGACAGGTCCTTTCATGATTATGGGGACAGAAGCTTCCATTCATGACTGTGCTGTGGTAATGAGGAGGAGAGCTGATGTCTCCGCTTATGAATATGACATTGTTCTCTCTGTTCCCGGCATCTGAGAGACCTCACTCTATTGGCTGCGACGCTTAGATGCTGACAATCAGGTCCACAATGAGAAAAAAAACAAGGAAATGCTATGTTTTTTGTTTTGCAAGGGGCATAGAGTCCACATTAGTATGGGTGATGGAGCAATTACAAGCCACCATTAAGGTCGTGGAGCAGTCAAAGCACAGTACTTTTTAAATGAAGAACTCTGTTGGGCAGATACCCTCTGTAACATTCATTCAAACCAAGTGAGAATCTAGTTCAGTAAAAATGGCAATGTGTTTCCTGCAGTGATGATGCGGGAAGAATTGCGGATCATCCTCAGTGTGACCATTCATCTGTCTCTCACAAATAACACATCACAGATGCCAGTAATTGTATTTTTACGAAAGCTGGATGACATTCAAATTTTGATACCTTTTAAACCTTCCCAAAATTTTACTACAGTATACTGTATTGCCAAATCATTTTGAAATAAAGTTGTACAGGGACGGAGGGAGCTGTCGCTGCTGCTTTTAATGTCTTTTGCCACATTATAATTTTACTGCGCCTTTTCATAAACGCAGAATAAGACGCTTGATAGCAAACTGTTATGATTGTTTGTCTTTAGTGAAATACCTCAACAACTGTTGGATGAATTGCAATGACATTTGGTTCACATATTGGAGCCCCCCTCAGGGTGAAGTCAAATAACTTTGTGACGATCCCTTAACTTTTCATCTATCAACATAATTTGAACAAAATCTTCATTTGTTCAGTTCAGCACTTTGGTTTATGACCAAGTACCAGAAGAAAACAAAATCAGAAAAGATAAGAATCACATTCACATGAGCCTCAGCCGCACTTTGTGTTCAATCTTAATTAGCGGATGTTAGCATGCTAACAAGTTAAACTAATGTGGTGAACATAGTAAACATTACACCAGCTCTAGGTTTAGCTCTAAGTGCGTACTCAGAGAGAGCTGCAAGAATTCTTTAATATACTGCATTATGGACCATCCAAAATATAGAAATAATATTTTTAAGAAACCGTCCTGTCTAATCACAGCTAAAGAGAAATTCAACAAAAAGAGAACCTTAAGAGTGGGTGAGTCTCAGACCTGAACCCGCCACATTAAGACTAAATAACTGCTGATCAATGTGGAGGAGAAGTGACTCTTTCTGAGAGAGAAGACTGAATCTCTAATCAATATATTCAGTTATCGAACTCCCACTAATCCACTGCTTGGATTGGAATGAAAGAGGTTCCGGTGCTCTGATCAGCAGCTGCACGGTGTTTGTTTTTGTCTGGTTTTCTAAGAAAAATGACTAATGAGTAGGCTTGTCATTAAGTAGTTTCTTGTTTGCGTCACAATTACAGATATTGAGTTGAGGGGCTGTTTGGGCGTTGGCCTGCCCACGCCCCATCTGGATTAGTCCTATCGACTGTGCCCACTGTGGTTTGATGGCAGGCTATTCACTTCAATAGAAAGAGCTTTTCTCTATCTGGCTGAGAGCTCAGTTGCTGCACACTGCATCTCAGACGACAGGAGAGGAGCAGCACCTCTCTGTTTCCTCTCTGGGCTTGTTCGGGCAGATCTGAGCCTGATAAAATAACCACTGTGTACCCAGAGTCCTCTGCAAGCAGCGGCACACAGGTGGAAGTAATGCAACGCCGCTGGAGAAAAACAAAAGGTACAGGTACAAGTGGGTGCCAGCAGAATGCAAACAGCACTAATCAATAAATCTTATATTTGCTTATAGAAAGGCAGTGCACTGCTGATGCCGTACTTTACTTTGAGATAAGAAGAAAAATGTGAAGAATCTAATTCTGCCAGATTCTTGCTTACATACAGTGCAATATTAGAACAGGTAACTTACTTGCTTAACATCATCCCCTGGAGTCAGTCCCTCCCTTTCTTGTTGGAGTGCTGTTTGCAAATGCATTTATGCAGACTGAATGAAATATTATTCCCTTACACAGCAGGATATAGCTAGACTTGGGGACAACATTAGAATAGCCTGGTCCTTCCAAGTTTCTGTGTGTTCTTTTCAACAGAGCCTCCATTACACCCTAATGTTTCTCTAATTTTATTTGAACAATACACTCAGGGATGCCAGCTGGAAAGAACAAACAAGTCTTAAAGAAACAACATTAAATACATGAAAGGAGCAGGAATATAGAAACTCTCATATAACATATTCAGGCAATAGCCCTGAAATATATAATTAAGCCATTCCTAAAGTGTTTGGTTTTTGCTGAGTAGTCATTTAGAATGATTGTCTGCTGAATATGTAACTGGAGCAGGTTAGCTTAGCTTAGCTTAGCATAAAAACTGGAAACAGCTAGCCTGGCTTTGTCCAAAGGCAAAAAAAATAAATAAATAAAGAATCCTCCTACCAGCATCTCTCACTAATTAACAAGTTATGTCTTGTTTGTTTAATCCAGACAAAAATCAAGGTGGCTGAGAGCAGTTGCCAGGCAACCAGCAGAGACTCCAGGAAAGTTACTGGTCCCAACCAAGAAATAGTCTGCTGCAAAACCCATCATAAAATGGCAAAATTGCCGTTCTTACACTTGGGTTTTTGTAAATATTTAACAAATTAGTGAGCGTCAGACATGTTGGTAGGCAGATTTTGTTACTTTTGGACTGAGCTAGGCTAGCTGTTTCCCCCTGTTTCCAGTCTTTGTGCTAAGCTAAGATAGCCAGTTGCTGGTTATGGCTTTATTTTTTGTGTTCAGACACAAGAGTGGCTTTCAATCTTGTCATCTCTCTAGGAAAGACAGAAAGTAAGTGTATTTCCCAAAATATTGAACTATTCCTTTAAATCAATGCATTGCTGACACTCACCAACTGTTAAATAACAAAAGAAAAGTAGTTTCCACAGAATGGCATTAGTTTTTGTTACAGGATAGTTTGATTGGTGGGATAACGAATGAGAAACTCCTGTAGGGTTTCTGAAATGCAGCATGGTTTTTTTGAAAAATGGGTATTTTACATTTTCATTTACTTTAGGTACACAATACACTAAGTTGATTGCCTGGGAGATAATTTGGCAGGAAAATGTTTGCCGTCACATATGCTCAATTTTTTTTATTTATGTATCCTTGACAATCTTGCAGTGGTAGCACTCTTTAGTAAAGCTAAGAACGTAAAAGAAAAGATAATCGTGACAAGATTTACGTGGATGCAGAACTTCCTCTCAAGGTGAATCGTAAGAACATTTTGATGCTGTTTACACAGAAGAGAGCTGTTGTCTGACAGGTTGGTGCTGCCTGCCTTGGGGGCATCATGCTCTTGAGTTATCAGCGTGACAATAGACCCATCTTAATTACTCTCAGATACAGCACTATAATCTGTCATTGTCAGGCTGATCAAGACTGTGCGAACCAAGCACTGAGACTCATTCACCCAAACCAGAAGCCTATTGATTACTTCTCATACTTGAGTCATTGCACTGCGGAGAGACACGGGAGGCAATAGAGCTAATGGAAGGGGGAAACTCAAAGTCACATTGTTTACATCTAAGATGACAGGTAAATGTATTTGAAAGGAAATATGGGCTTGATCCATTGGCTCCCAAATAGCAGTCTGTCTGTGGCTAACAACGAAAGAGCTGCCAAACGATCAGCTGCCCTGCAGTTCAGACGTGGAGCTTGCAGCACGGCAGCGTTTCTGTTTCTAAATAAAATCCATGTCTGTGCTTCGCATAACTGAACATTTTGATTTGCTGTAACCCGTATTCATTGATAAAACACACACCTGCTACCATTATGTTTCTTTCAAAACTGACAGGTGGTTGTATCCCAATTACACATGATGTACTGACTTTACAACAACAATGTTTATAATATACTGTTTCTGTAGTTAGTACAAAAAAATCAACACACTTATCTGTTTTATACTAACAGGAAATTATACAATGATACAATACTTATGCTGTTGGACTTTAAACTTTAAAATGATGCCAGTACCATTTCAGCTTGTTTTCTGAAGTGTTCCTGTAGCTGTTTCACACAGTTAGCATTATCTCTTGAATTATATTGTTGGGGAATATATTATAAATATATACATTTTCAGCACAGGACCTGATTCAGATTAGTATGTAGTATGACTTTGAGACACAGCCATTGTTTCTGTTTCTCCTGGTGCGAAACATCTTACTGTACCTGTAGACGTTTGTCTTTGGTACAACTTTTGTTTAACTCCTTAAACTACTGCTGTTAGTACTTGCTGTTAAATCTGAAGTAGTCAAAGGCCCAGTCCATATTGTTATTGATCATACAGTATATATTAATATCCCTGATTAGAAGAGATTGAGATATTGAGCGAGAATCTGCATTTTGTGTGTTTCACATCCAATGGTATTTTTATTTTTTTATTTTTTTTATACGAAATGTATAAATCAGTTTAGGATTGATAGCAGGTTCCAATCATGTGGTCTGAGTTTTGATAATAGGGCTTTGTTTGAATCATTTATTAAAAGACCAAAAGGGTGAAGTTTCAACCAAAGCCCTTACAAATATTTTAAGAAATTTAATTGCAAACTTTGTATCTCCTCTTAGAAATCTTTAAACATTTTTTTATTTAACCAATAATTATTTTTTAGCTTTTGTTCGGCTCCCTTTGTGTGGGAATTGATATATATATATATATTTATTCTCCTTCTCTTGTTGATTTTTTAAGTTTGTTGAGTCTCCGTTAATGAGCTATGGGCCTTAATGGAGTGCAAGTTTTTTCTTTATCATTATTGTCTTGATGTTTGTTTTGTTCTGATTCTTCTTCCGTTACACCACTTTATAACTTTCCTATTAAAAGTCTTGTACAAAAAAAAAGGTCTACTGCTAAAAGTACTCACTATAGATGGATCTCTGTGGCAGACCTTCATTAATGCTATTCATTTGTCAAGATAAGCCGATTCCACTTGTCAGATTTTCACTCAGAGTTAATTCTTTCATCTGTCCTTTGTTCTTTGTTCCACCAGTGTACCAACTCTGGAAAAAAAATAGAAGAGCAGTTATATTTGCATATATAAATATACTCAAAAGTGTGCTATTTTTGATGCTGCTTTGTGAATCTGCTCTGAAGTTTTGTGGCTTTTTCTGAGAGGCCACACCCATCAACGTCTCGCCAATTATGACAAATGATCTTCTTCTTTATTAATACAAAAATGCACTCATAATATATTTGAAATATTGACAGGTAAACAGACATAATCAGGCAAAGATAATAAAGACGTCTGACCTGATTTACCGAGTTTGACAAGCATTTATCCCAAAGAAGACACAATTTTCTACTTGACATGTTGGTTAACATGTGTTTCTGTATACATTTATGCATTTTTATAACAAACTCATTAGAATACAGTTGCTACTATGTGTGCAAGCAGTAGGACAGCTCAACGACAGGATAACAAAGTGGCACCTCCGCACACTCTGGTACTCTTCTTGCAGGTGTAGTGACAGCACTTGAGCAAGAGGGACCTTTGTCTTTGTGGACGGCGTTGTAGCTTACACGCAGAAATCCTTGCTCGAACGTGCACGCACAAGCTAGAGGAACAGCCAAAGTCCATTCCTCACATAGAGGTACTTTTAGTTCTCCGTGCTCTTTTATGCAATCAGGTCTCAGTTAATTTTGACAGTGCATGATGCCCACATAAATTTAATTGGTCATTGTAAAGTCTGCGCCCTCTCTAAAACTGTGTATCAGTTGGTTTTCTGCTGTCCTCTGAGGCAGAACACATGCCAGCACTCATTAGCGCAGAGCTACTGTTTACAAAGAAGGTTCAACGCCTGTCTTCTTTGACTTCTTGCTTTTAAAGTGCTGTGATGTTACAGCACAATAATGATGCAGTTTTAGGACGAGGGAGTTTACAGTGAAATGTAGGGACCCAGCAGCTCAGTGCTGAACCTGTGCGTGCTGAGACTGAACGTTGGCCTGTCCCTCATGCTGTGTATAAACCATACATGGATTACTTTCTCATAAGCTTCCATGTTGCTCACCTCTCACGTGAGAGCTGTCAGTAGTTGCATGTATGCCGCCACCATTTCCTTTTGTGAAGTCCGAGGGCTGTATTCTCACACAAAGCATAACTCTGCACTCTTATTTTCTTGAGGCGCAGTGGTTCATAAACACGATCATTATCTGCGAGTTGTAAACAGGATAATTACTGGAATTGTCAGTTTATGCAACCATACACACGATTTCATTCCCAGTTTGGCAGCAGTGACTTAGTTGCATGTAGATTCAGCCAAATCTAATTGAGTGGTCCTTTTTAATGATTCAAATAATAAATGGAAAGATAAACTTCAAATACTGGACAACATTTTTGTGTTTTTTTATTATTGAATATGTACAATGTTATTTAAAACTGCTAATATGGTTAATGTGTGCATCATGACTCTTTGGAATATTAGATATACACTGCTTTTGTCAATATCCTTTTGCTCTTCCTGGACGAATTTCCTCTAGGGAGAGAAACTCCTCTGAACCTTCCACACATTACCGAACTGTATGTCATGGTGGGGAGGGCTCTACTTTTTAAAGAGATGAGCTGATGTGGTTGGCAAACACTCAAACACTCTCACAGATAATGTATGATAATGGCTTCCGTCTAATTCTACCCTGTTTGCATGTGCACCCTGGGTTGAACACGTGCCTGCAGTCATCAGATTCTGTTTCAAATGTTGCTAAATCTTGGTGCATTCAAGTATGTGACATCACCTTTTCCAAATTGAACCCCGCCCACTTCAAACGAAGTTCCTGTAAACCGGAACTATTCTAATTTAGGTAGAATGTTTTGTGTTAATGAAGGACCACATCTGTCATAACAGGAAGCTAATGTGTGCGTTTACACTTAAAGTTTAGTTTATTGTGAAAGTTTATTAGCATTCACTCAATGCAATTTATTTATTGATTTGTAAGCGGGCAAGCAGAAGTGGATGTTATTTGGCATCTTCAATAAAACGACACCGTAAAGTGGTTCACATTTGTCTTTTAAGAGTTTTCAAATGTAGTAGAAATGTTGTCTTCAATCTCAGAAAAAGGCATCTCGGAGAAACACGTGAGCAAAATATTATTTACAGCCTCGCTCTGTGGTCTAAACCTACGGAATGAAAAGTTTTGTTTTGTTAGCATAAGTCAAACTTAGGTCTGTATGTAAAACCTCTGAGGAAGACAGAGCTGCTCCAGACTAAAAACAGATATCAATAAATGTAAACAGCACTGGCCTAGGGATGTCATTAAAAAGAATAGCATGTCTAGACCTCATAAAACCAAAACATATTGTTATTTCGAAGCAGCAGGAGTTATTGCCTGTGAGCACTAAGATGACATCCATCAATTTAAGGTTTTATTGGAAAATGTAGATAGGCTGCTTGGGAGATGTAAATGATTTACTTAGCATAAAGTTTTGCTTGAACAGGCAGGGAGATAGTGTAGTTAGTGAGGGCAGGGAAGTATGAGTGTGACAAAGGCAGTATTGAAGCAAAAGCTGATTTCCCAAGCCTGAGAGAATCGCGATCTGTGCATGAATAAATAGGCTGGACCTGCACAACGTGGATTATTCTGGTTCAAATATCAGTAGACTTAAGGGTTGTCAAATGGCATACATGTGTAATAGGGTTGTTGTACATGATTTCTTTTTGTCACTTGTACCCAAATGTCATATCTTCTAAGGTTTGCGCTGATTGTTTCTCGCTGTGTGCACAAATTGCTGTTTTATTCACTCTGCTTTTTTTTATATTGTACGTTCAGCCCAATTTAACTGAACCTCTTCACATTTAAACTTCTTTTCAATGAATTTCTAATGATATGATAGCAAATGAAAACTTTGTCTTTAAAGCAGACAGTTCATACAATAGATCTCAGAGCACAGAGAAATCACTATTAACTTCATTGCTGCCTGTCAGCGCAATGTGACAATATGCAATGTGTGGTGTGACAGCAACCTGAATGAATGAAATTAACATGAAAAACAATTTAGATTTGGTGCATGGGATTTTGTAAAATTCCACGCCACATTTTGTGAATTGCTCCAGCTTCAAAGTACAGAGCATTTGCATGCAGTTGTGTATCACTTTGACATGTTGGACTCATCTTTCAGTAAATCTCAAATCTACATTTATTCAAATGTGTTCAGTGCGGCGAAGGTTGACACTGCATAATCCATCAAAATGTTCCATTTGAAGAGAGGGGCTGGTATTATTTGAATCATCAGAAAGCAGCCTTGCTTGTGGTGAAGCGGCACATATTAGGATAGAAGCTGTTGAAAGTTTTCACCCAGGGAACCAGAAAATAAATCTAAAAATCTATTGATATATATATGGCATGAAATCACCTAGCAGATGAAGTCCTTTCTTTCAGTCTGACCTTGTCTTTCTCTTTTCTAATACTACTCTTTGTTTCTAGCAACACAGTACAGTAAATAATGCATTCTACACTGGTTGTAGTTGTGAAATAAAAGAGGGTTAAGTCATTATAAGGAGTAAAGAATGTCTTATTTGTAAAGTAAAGTTGTGATGCTTTTGGTTTCGATTGTGTCTTTTTATGTGATAGAAATCGGAGGAAAACCCTTGTGATTTAGCATGAACATCTGGCATGAGAACATCTCTATTTGTATTGCTATAAACAGGACGTTACTGCTGCATACAAGTGTGTTACAGTAAATAATAGGAACTCAGGCTACTAATTCATTTATACTTAGGCAGACATTGCTTGCAACACAGAGGTGGTAATTTGTATCATCTAATCATCTTTCATTCTCACCTTTAAGGATCATAAACACCTACATTTCACCTGTATTTACATGTTTACAAGGCAAGCTTTTCTTTTTGTTGCAAAATTATTTTATATGTATTTCCTCACTGATTCTGTTCCTTTTTGCCTTAACAAACATCTTTGATTGGTGTTTTTGCTTGTGTTATTAAATATCCCCTGCAACAAAGGGAGCAACTGTGAAATCTAATATTGCTAAATATAAAATACCTTGTACAGAACTGTAATGCAGCAGATAGGAAACTTCAAATCATTTTCTATAACTGATTCGCAAATACATAAATGTGGAAATAAAGGTAAAGCTAGCTACTTTTCTTACTTGTCCTTTTCTTTACTTGTATCTTACTTTATTATCTAATATTTGGCTTGTGCATTCAAAGAGGTGGATTAAATTCTCTAGTTTTACTATAAAGTGTAAAAAATGTACTTGTGTTCACTCTTCAGTAAAAAAGTGAATGAAATAAATATAAAAGAAAAAACTGAAAAGTTTTCAGTGACTTCAGTCAAGGTTGCAGTTCAGTCACATGTATTACGTGATGCTTTCATGTACACAGATCTCAGCTCCACACTTCCTGTGTGTACGTGGGGAGTTGGGAAGCTGCTTTTTCTTCCCTTTGTCCAATCTCAAGGTTGGAAAGTGTGGTAAGGGACCCGTGTGTAAAAAATGAATTAAGCAGCATTTTGCTGTGCTTCAGTTAAGGTCAAAACAGTACCCTTAATCTCAGTCACACTTCTGCTGTGATTTATAGATCAAAATTGAATTTAGATGATTACACACAACTTTAGTGGCTTTGATGCAGAAGCAATTACCAATCTTTACCGGTATAACACAGAATTTGTT
Source organism: Nannoperca obscura (assembly GCA_036024295.1). NCBI lineage: Eukaryota > Metazoa > Chordata > Actinopteri > Centrarchiformes > Percichthyidae > Nannoperca > Nannoperca obscura. The sequence continues at coordinate 10,534 of JAVQJL010047984.1, forward strand.
TTCACCTTGTTTTTTCATTATCACATAGGATTGAACAGTTAGCATCCTCACACCAAATCCAATTGGACTTAATCAAGAGGCGACACATTTTACTTAGTTTAGTCTTTGACATCCAGCATTCTGTCCAGTCAAGTCAGTTTTATTTAGAGAAAAACCCTCTAGCTTTTAAAGAAAAGCAGAGTTTGACATTTTGGGATATGGTTACACTTATTTGCTTGTTACTGTTTTGAGTTTGATCAGATGATTGATACCGCTCTCATTTTTGTACGCTTAATATGAAGCTACAGCCAGGAGATGGTTAGCTTAGCTTAGCATAAAGGCTGGAAGCAGGGGACAACAGCTAGCCTGGCTCTGTCCAAAAGTAATAAAAGTCCACCTACCAGCACCTCAAAAACTCAGTAATTTACACGTCCTATAACGCTATGTGTAAAAATGTCACATTGAAATGTCTCAGAAGGCAGAGCAAGGCTAGCTGTTTCACCTTGCGTCCAGTCTTCGCTCTAAGCTAATCGTCTCCTGGCTCGAGCCTGGACACCACAGAAACGAGATATATTGTTATATTGTGTATGTTTTGTTTTTAACTTTTGAACAGAGTCAGGCTTCTGTCACACATTTGTTTCTCCTTGTTTCGGGTGTTTGTGCTCAGTTAAGATAGTCTCCTGGCTTTAGCCTCATATTTAATGGACGGATATGAGAGTGGTATCAATCAAGAAAAAAGGGAAACCTCAGAAGAGCAACAGAGGAGGATTGGACAGATATGAAATAGATGTTGTCTGTACAGAGATACCAACAGTAAATTTACAATAAGTAGAAACTGAATGGCAATATTGGGATCAGAGTAGATATCTGTGGTTCAACATGTGGAACGCTTTATGTTATCACTCTGCAGAAGATGATGGAAAGATTTGTGAAGCACCTCTCAGGATCAGGAAGGAAGTTAACAAACAAAAAGTGCTAATAAACTGATTTGTTTTTGACACCTGTACTTTAGTTCTTTAAACATACAGTAAACATCACTCCTGCAAAATAAAGACACATTTGTCGTCTCTTGTCACTTGACTTAATAACTTGTTGATTAGCAGCACAGGTAGATGAAAAGAGAGCAGAAGGAACTTTCATGGTTACTTGGATGACACATTGAGCCCATGGCTGACGAACTGTTGAATGACAGCTGGCGGGCCCTCGGGGAAGCACCTGTCTGTCAAAATACATAGTAAGTGTAAGTGACATTATTAGGAACACGCTGTCACCTGTGTCGTGCTTAGGTAACGTCTGAAATGTGAAGTGATATATTCATCGTAAACAAACTATTAGATTGATGGGTGACATGTTTTGTCCAGTGATTATGCATAATTATGTTGAATAATTACCTCGACACACAAGCAGACAAATCAACTGCATGTTTGTTTTTGTCTCCGGCCATTGCTCTTCGTGTTGAGTAGGTCACCTCCGAATATTCATCACCTCTTATGTCATCAACTCAGACGCAATTTGCGGCAAAACATCTCACTCTTCACTCCACGGCTCGTGTATTGCCAGCCCGGGCCAGCTTGGCCATCAGGCATCCACAATGGCATAATTATGGAGTATTAAACCGTCACAATGACACATCAGCCAGACAAGATATGCTAAATGCCAGCGAGGCCTACTCGGTTTACCCTTACTCTTGTCAGAATGGCCTGAAAAATTGAGGTTTGTTTGCTGCTGGATCATAATTACGATTGGTATTTATGAGACCCATCAAGCTTTCAGTCAAGATGATGCTGCATCTGAAGGTGACTCTGGGATGCATCACATCAGACCATGGACACAGTGAAACAAGGCTTTCAGACAAGCTGTCTCCTCTCACCAAGCCTTTTAAATCATCATCACTCTAGCCAGCTGTATGATCGTTCACATGATATATCACCTGTTAGAGCTGCAGCTAACGCACCACCAGCAGACAGTGACGATGAGTCTGGCAGCGAGTCGCTGCCCGTTTCAACAGCCGCAGTCGTCTGATGCTTCTGTTTCCTGTTATTAAGCTATCGCTTCTATGCTGTTGTGTTAAGCGTCACTTAAACTGCCAGTTGGGTTTAGGGGATGTTTCTTCAGGCCCCTTTTTTTTTTGTCCTACTTGTTGTTTCAGGGATGTGGCCAGTTGAATTTTTCATGGCTTCAATCAGCTTGAAGCAGCTTGTTAGACTGACAGTTCTGGCAGTGCTTTTATTCTGCTGTCCGTCCAAATGTCGTCCGGCTAAAGCTCAGCTGTCTACGTTTATACCGGCAGAGTAAACTAGCCATTGGTCACACTTAAGTCAGAAAAAACAAATCCAGCGTGGGCCTTGTTTGTGTAGTTATGGCTGCCTTTCCTATTGTTGCGATTGTGATAACGTCCTTGTAAGCTTAATTGTTGACATTCTGGTAGACAGGCTTTACAACAGAATTCATAGGAACATTACATCAGCATTTTTTGGGGGGTTTATTTTTTTGGCGGGGGCATTTTTGTCGACAGTAGAGAGATGACAGGAAATTAGTGGAGAGAGAGAGGAGGTACGGCATGCAACAAAAGTCCCAGAAAGTAAAATCTATTAAAATTGAAGACGCACTAAGCCTGGATAGTAATTAAATATCTGATTGTTCATTGGAATCATACTGTGGATATTTTAGTATTTCATTGTTCTCCAAATGTCTGAGCAGGCTGTATCAAAAACTAATAATAACAGTTGCTGATGTTTTTGTTTTACTCATAAAAAAGGTTTTGTCTCTTAATGCATAACTGTGGAACCATTTTTGTGTACTTTTCTCATAGTCATCTCACGCTATATGTCAATATTAGAATATTTCATTATTAATATTGTGACAGTGGTTTCGACATTTCTGGTGCATCGAAATTTGTTTTCCAATGCACATATAAGATTTTCAATTCAATTCAATTCAGTTTTATTTATACAGCGACGTATCATAACAAAGTTATCTCAGGGCACTTCGCATATCACTTTAGGTGATATGATTAGAGCGATTAAACTCATTTGGAACCTGTCAGATCGAAGCCATGAGCTCATTAGCATGAACACGGGCACTGTATTTTATTTTGAGTCAATCCCAACTGTGTATTAATCTGCAGTTTAAAATAGCCCCTTAAAAAGTGCACCATTTACTCCGAGTACCGTTTGATAAACTAGGAAATTAGTCTTTTTTAAACAAATGAGCCACAGTCAGGATGTCGGAAAGTATTGAACGACTGAATAATACATAGGTCTTTTTGGTCTTTTTAATGGGATTTGGTTGCCAATAACCAAAATATACACACATAAACACATTGCCAGCCTTATACTTTGAGGAGAAATTCTGATTAAGCTGTTTACATGAGCTTTTGTCATCCCGACACTGAGTATAACAGTAAGAATAAACTAATTAACAGAATTTTAATTTCTACTTGAGGTGCGCAGACTAAAGATATCATATCCCCCCCCCCCCAACAACTATGAAAGGTATAGTTGCCAGCTTCTAACACTGGGAATAGAAATGACAATCTCAGTAGTGACAATAAAGCATGTGAAATTCCAGATTTTGTTAAAAACAACACCTTGTTTCACACACTCGGAGTGTGAATGTAACCAGGTTATTCTAAGCAGGTTATGACATCTACATGATAAACTACTACCAGGACAGCAGGATGGTCGGTTTATGTAAAAGTAGCCGCTGTGTACACGCAGGGATGTCCTCTTCCTCTTATCCCTTTTCCCCATTCCTTTGTTTCTTTCCTCTTTATGTGCCACAGCCACTTATTACAGTTAGAGGGCAGGTGTGTGTCTGGCCTCAGCTGGGCATTATCCTGGCCGAGATTGTCCTTGGACCCCCATGTCTGTCTTATATTGGCTACAGCCGCCCCCATGTATCACCGGCTATCCTTAGAGCTTTCTTTACCATTGATTAATCCACTTTAGTATGATTCAGATATGATTAAAGGCAAAGCATCAACGCATTTTATGGAGGTAATTACTCACTCATTAGCCATATGTTTGACAAGTATGCCCTCCTGGCATTGGGAGCCTCTCTATTAATCATAAACAGAGATCTGACAAAAGGAGATGACGAAATGACGAGATATATATCCTGACTGAAAATCAGTGCGATTATATTATTGATGGATTAGAGAGTGAGCTGTCGTGAAATAGCACAGTCTTTACTTGATGTATGACTGCCGAGAATATATTTTGGGTCATCTTTGCTGCCACCATATTTCTTCACAGACCATGTTGCAGTCATCATTATCAGTCTGACCTGCTCGGGGAGCTTTTCTCTCTCCCCACCCCCCATTCAAACACCCAGATGTCAACACATACAGCTTGTTATAACTGAAACAATCTAAACAAATGATCTCTCCGGCCACCTGAACATGTTTTCCTCCACATAATATGAAGATACCCCCCTCCCTCCTCCCCTCCAAACCAGCCGCCCACTCTCCGTCTCCTTTCTAGCTGGGCGATCTCCCCAGGCTGTGAGGACAAGACAGGACAGGAGAGGATAAATTACAGCCAAAGAGCCCCGGCTATCTCTGATGCTTTCATTTGCACCAGCAATTAATCAGCCATCACTGGAGAGCTCTTGCATGTCAGGCTGAGGATTTTATTAGGGATGTCCTTTATGGGCCTTAATGAGACTTATGTCTTCCTTGAGTATTTCATTTGCTGCACACGGCCTGGCTGCTTGTAACCTTGAGGTGAGGAGCTTTTTTTTGGTGAAGCTTGGCAGTGCTTTGTTACGCGCCTCTCAATGATCTTGACTTGATTCGCTCTTTCATCCACTGTCTCCCTCACTGTTACAAATCCTCCTGTCTTGCACTTATCTAATTTTAGATACAATTTGGCCTGATTTGTTTTGTTTATTCTGACATTTCCTCAAGCTCCAGTTTTGAAATGCACCGTTAAGTGAGTTATTGAAAAGGTGACAAATCACCCCTCCGTTTTTGTGAAACACACAAGTAGACAGCTGTGCATCTCAATAACTGCGTCATGATGATTCAAATGAAATGTGTAGGACATGATCAGTCAGATACAACAACACACGGGATATTAATATTAGTATTAGCATTAGCCAAAGATCTTAAAGCGTTTTTTTCCTAAACGATTGGCTTCTACATGAACACACAAAGGTGGGACAGTTTGGATTTTTTCAGATTTTAGATTTTGTGTTTTTCTCACTCACTGGTGTGGGCAGGGCTGATTTGGACAAAGGTAATGTGACGTATGTTCCTACACCAATCAGGATTTAGCAACATTTGAACAGTTGTGGGGTTGTTTGCTTACATTGTCGGGTCACTGTCGATCAGATGTGATGAATCCACACGCACACAGTCCCGATGAAGCAGAGCCTTTTTTTTTTTTTAAGGGTTGAACTCTTGATGAATAATACAAGGACTTTAACACACGTATTTTCTGAAATACCCAGTTATCTTTGAAAAATTCAGAGGGTCACTTAGTACTTACTGCTGTTCTGAAGGTGTTTCTTAATTCTTGAAAGACTTGTGGATAAAAAACATATTCCTTCTTTTTCACTAAAACATTTTTCAACTAGTTTCCCAAGTTCCCAAGACACATTTCTTTGCTCATTTGAGCATGTAACATTAACCACAATTAAAATGTTTATCATCAGTTGTATTGGTATATATTGATATATTATATTCTGTTTTAACATTTTGCTTGGGTTTTACAGCAAGAACATATGTAATTTCCAGCTAGGTGAAAATTCAGTTGCATATTGAGAAACAGTTTAAACATTTATTTTGTGGAACAGATGTAATATGTTTTCATCCAGGTGGTTAGAAGAGTTTTAGGATTTTCTAAAAACCCTTCAGAACAGCAAGAACTGTTTTTAAATGACCACCTGGTCTTTTTTTTTTTAAACAAATGAAGGTAATTATTTTCAAAAAATTGGATGCTCTGTGATTTAAATATTATGGTAATACAAACAGGGGCTAGCAGCAATGTAGCCAAAAAGCAGATTTAGAGCTGCTAGCATTTCTCTGTGGAACAAATCCATTTCACATAAATTACTTCTTTATGGTCTAATTACAAACCAGTGCTAACTTGCAGAATGGCCGCTGTATATTTTCTGAAGAAAATACAGGGCAACATGAAAAATAGTCTTCCCCCTTTGGCTATTTTCTCCTTTTATCATTGTGTAGTGGATTTTGAAGCTGGCTGCACTGTTTTGTGTGTATCCAAACACCACCAGCTACAATCACAGTGAAAATACTCTGGAGTGGGCGTCACCCGGTTAACCCATAACCACAGAGTCAGCCAGTAAGAGGATATGGAGGCCATCTGGTAGCATTTTTACAGTATGGTGTGGCACTTTGCCCATGTGTGCTACAGGAAGGGTCGTATGACGGTCATGAAAGAGAGAGTCTCTCAGGAATTCTCCAAGGACGCCAACATGAATATTCTGCGTCCAATTTTCTGGGTCAGACATATAAGCTCAACCAAAGTACACGACCTGATCACATCTGTCTCTAGGTGGTGCAGCGTGAATGATCAAACTACGCGACCTTTAAAAACTTAAGTGATATCTTAGCAGTTCTTTAAGCTGCATTAGCAGTTTGGGATGAAACCATTTGGGGGGAGAGGTTTAAAAAACTGCCCTCTTTTTCTTTTTTTTCTCCAAAGGCACCATATGTTAATAAGTAGGGCATTTTACTGGGCTGCTGCAAACTTTGGAAAGGGTTTGAGGAACTGAACTGAAGTAGTACATTGTGTAATACATTTACTCTGCACATATGTTCATTTTTGAGCTATTTGTACTTTATATAAGCATCTTCATTTTATGTAACCTTATAGCTACTTCTACTTAACACATTTTCTGAGGGAAATATTGTACATTTTTATGACTTACTTTAAAATATAATACCAGTACCACTCAAACACAGAAACAAGAGGTGCCAACTGAAATACAAAGTGGCTTTCTTAGAAATCAAAGACAATATCATTCTGAGAGAGATTACAAAAGCACACATGGAAATCAATATCAATGTGCTTCCACCTCATCCTTTCACTTCAGGCCCCACTTAAGGAAGTATTGTTCTGTCTTGTTGTACATCCTATGTATCTTATTATAAGATGGAAGAAGTACTCAGGTCTTTTACTTAAGTTGCAACACGTAAGTAGCAAGTAGCAATACCTCAGTGTTACAAGCCCTGCATTCAAAATTCGTAGGTCAAGGTACAAAAGTATTAACATCAAAATATACTTAAACTACCAAAAGTAATATTACTCATTATGCAGAATGGCCCATTTCAGAACCAATATATATTATATTATTGGATTATACTTATTGATGTATACATGTTTAAACAACTTGCACCTGGTAAAGGTGGAAATAATTGTGTATATACTGTTTAATATACTGCTGGGTTTGTGAATTTCCCACCAGGGATCAGTAAAGTCTAACAGATAAGATTACATCAGGATATATTTGTAGATTATAATTAGTATTATTCATATGAATCTACAAAGTAACTAGTAACTAAAGCCATTAAATTAATTTAGTGGAGTTAAAAGTAAAGTATTTGCCTAAACGTATGAAGTAGCAGAAAAGTGAAATACTCAAGTACTATTTTGAGGTACTTAACTTTTCCCAACTCTGTCCCAACAGCTGCAGTTACTAGTAACTTTGCAGTTTAAGATTTAATTTACAAAATGTACTGTATCATCAACCTCTAAAATATGTTATCGTCTAAACTGTCTAACAGTATATAAAATCTCCACCTCAACCAGCTAAAACATTAAAATGCATATCACATGTTAATGCATCTGTGATTATAATCCAATAATGTATGAGATATAATAATATTAGGGTTTTCAAACCTATTAATGCCAGTTTTCCTTACTTTTCTGCTAGATTGTAGTTTTCCTAAATACTGTGCAAGTCCACAAATATATACAGATGCATCCAATTATGTTCATTATTTTGAATAATATGAATATTGTAATAAGAAGCAGTTTTAGTTTAGTCAAACTTTCAGCACAGACACACACACACACACACACACACACAGGTCCATTTCTCACTGACCGCACATCGATGGCCAGCTGTGTTCCCCGTTAGACAGCCAGGTGGTTCAGACTCTGGAGCGCAGCAGCTTCAGTTAATTAAGGTTACCCATTTGGATCTTGTCAATGGCTAATTTGCGGATGAAAAAGAGTCAAAAACTTTTTCTTACTCTTTTCTACGCTTTTTGTTGTTTTGTTTTTTGTCTTCTCTAATGGCTTGGGCCTGTCAAGTTGAACAAGACTGAACAGTACATGCAGCCCAGTCTTCAGATGCATGGATAGATAGAGTTTACTCTGAGAACTGCAGTAGCTGAAAATCAATATTGAACTTACACAAGCTATTTACAGTACCTTGATAATGTTTGACAGAGGCTGATGCAGCTTTCAGTGTGTGGTTCGTATGAGGACATCACTGGCCAAAGCATTTCATTCGGAGAATACTAGAGCTGAAACGAGTGTTCCATTAATCGACTAGCTGACTGACAGACAGTTTATTGACGACTATTTTGAAAATACTTTGAAAAGATCTCTTTGGGCTGTGAGAAATTATAACAGACATTTAGTTTTTGTTTTACTGTTTTTTGACATTTTACAGACAAAATTATGAATTATTGACGGATGAATCAATAATGAAAACAATCATTAGTTACAGCCCCAGAAACCACACTGATCACAGAACATCTATTTTTGTAATATTATCTTCCCTTTATACCCCCTTGTATATAAACAACAAACACATTATTTATTAGACACTATAATGTCATTGTAAGCAGATATAGGGACATTCATGTGTTTGATACTATAACTCCTCCTGTGAAACCTCCATAACTCTGGTGATTGACAATATAATATAACAATATATAATGTAGCTGTAATACATTAATAAACACGTAGTAATTAAAGAGTTACCATTTTTAGACATTTTAATATTTATAAATGGGATTTTTTTTCAATGATTAAATGATGATGATCATTTCTCTACTGGGCAATGGTACTTAACATAAGAAAATATGCAGCTCCTCAGATAGAGAACCAATGACATGGACAATTCTCTCCATAGGTCTGAAACCACAGAATGTAATCACTTTATTAAATCTTTAATATTAAATCTGGAGCTGAACTGTGGAATAGAAGAGTGACTTTGTGAACTTGTGGAAGAATTTATATTCCCACACAAGCCTTATATTCTGTGATATTTATTGTTATGAACCAGTTAAAATATACCCTTAACAGTGGAGATTTCTCCAAGATGCCCTCACTATAGTCTGCCCTGAGACTATATTTCACAATAAATGATCAGCAGAGAAGTGCCCCATTTATGCTGTCTGGCTTGAGGAGAATACAAATCATGTGCACGTAAATACATGCATTAATAGGCCTGGATCTAGTAAAAGTCCATAGGTGGGAAACTAAAGCAATAGAAAATCAAATGATAATTGTGACTTAGACTGTGAGCTTTTTGCTCTGTCAGAAAATGAGGTGCAGCCTTTTTTGTGCATTTTTTACCCAATTAATTTGTAGTTTGAGGTGTGACAGCACTAAGAAGAACAAGTAGAAGAGCAGAATAATCAAATGACTCCCTCCCCGGGATTTAATAAACCAGAAAGTGCTAATTTCACCTTTGATTGCGCGCGGTATTTAATGCCTAAAGAAGGCATATCTAACTTCTCATCATGTGCCCAGTGTGCCTACTGTTTTGTGCTGCATGCATTAGTGCCCTTGGCAGCAGAGAACAAACGAGAGACTGAGGAGGAGAAGATGGTGATCCACAATGTTTTAGACATTGATCTTCAATAAACAAAGACAGGAAATGTCTGCAAATATTTTTCTTCTAAATACAGGAAGAAGATGCTGTTAAATGTAGATAAATGGGGTGCAACATTGACATTGTAGTCACAGAGTACACCTGTAGAGCCCCAGTTATTACCTGCAGTAGCTTGTACTGTAGGTCTTAAGGCTTGTACAGCATAGAGTATGAACATGTTTCTCACCTTGCATACATGCATGCTTACATAGTAACATGTCTGCAGTGACAGAAGCAGCTACACTGATTTTTTTCACATGTGAAAATGTGCCAGTCTGAGCCATACGTCTGACTCGGGTGTAGCTGACTCAGTAATGTCAGTTACTCACCAATATCTCTCGCTAGCTAACATTAGCCGCCAAGTAAGGCTGTAGCAGCAAAACCACTGAGGGGACTAAACTGAGCGAGGGTGCGTTTGATTTCTTATGAGAGGAAAATTGTTTTTTTTGAAGTTACATAATGTTGCTTTAAATTAGGGCTGCAACAAACAAGTTATTCCCAAAAGCGATTCATTTGCTGATTATTTTCTCAATTAATCCATAATCACAATTCTTTTATTCCAAGATGCTTGTCCAGTGCCTAAAGGTTTTATCATATTTTTATTGCTTTTATGTGTATTTATAAATAATTTATTCTTGCTTTTGTTTGGCCCTAGTGTTTGGCTTTTCTGCTGTTATATTGCCTGTCTTGCTTTGTCTATCAAAACACTTTAAACTCAGGTTTTAAAGGTTCTATGTAAATAAAGTAAGATTTATATTCAATTTACAAAGAAAAGCAGCAAATACTCACATTTGAGAAACCGGAAGCTGCAGAATGAAATGACCGATAATCAAAATGATTGTAAATTACATACTTATCTATTAATCCCCTAATCATTGCAGCTGTACTTTATACTCTGTCCTTCCTATGAAGCTGCAGTCAGTAGCCAATAGTCTCGCTGCTACATTGAACATGAAACACATAGTTAGAACTGCACTAAACAAACAAGTCTACATGGAGAAGTAATTTACATGATGAGGATCTTTTTCATTCACAGCTCAGAAAAAAAATACCCCTCTGAGCCACCACTCAACTTGTAAAAGGAATTTACATCTTAACTAACAGAGGCATTCATATAAAACTGAACTTTCGCAGTGCCTTACAAGATTCAGGGGGCAAATAAAGGAGGCAGACTGAGTGACTTTTCAGCACAGCCACCCACCAGCTGCCGGAGCATAAATAGTAATGTATCATTATGGCTGCGTTGAGGGAAAACACCCTGTGTTTTAGTTCTTTGCGGAGGTCATGTGGCAATCGGTGGGTGTGTTCGTGCGGCTCTCGCTTAGAAAAACAGGCTAAATTGGACCTTTATGATGCAGCCACGTAGCCCCTCTGAAACTCGCAGTCGCAGTTATGGAGATTTCTGTTTTCACTTCTCTTCTTTTTACATTGATTGCGCTGACACTGGATGCTGATGGAGCTGACCCCGAAAAATAAATTAGATTTGTCTACTTCTTATTTATGTCCCAGAAATATCACAGAGGAGATCTTTTGTTTGTTTGTTTAAATGAGGTGATGGCGGGGAAAACAAACAAACAAACAAAAAGATCAATGAATCTTTCTGTTTTGCTGCACATACACTCGGCTGCAGGTTTGTCTGAAATGAGCTCCGTGGCAGATGACTCGGTGGTGTGCCCCCCCACATGATGCAATGCACCGCAAGTCCGTATTTCTTTGAACTTAGGCTTTTCATGGTAGTATACCAAATATTTCTTTTTTTTAATGTTTTGTTATTGTTTTGTTGCCCTTTTTTTCTTCTTCTGAAGTTTGTCGGTTGCCGCAAATATTCTGTCCTGTTGCTATTACTTTTCTGATTAGGATGTGTATTTGATTTGATATTAAGATAGGATCCCAAATCCCAAAGTGCATATATATATGCCCCATATAAGTGCAGAGAATTGTACTGCAGTCAGAGACAACACAGTGTGTTCCTATGTTATCTCCCTCCCTGTGCTTTAATCTTAAGATCTAGGCAGCAAATGCCAAAAGAGAGGCGAATGCCGATGATAAAATTTGACAGTGCAAAGAGAGAAAGTCATCTTTAAAAAAAAAAAAGAGAGAGATTGCATGTGTGGTGGTGAGGGAATCACGAGTTGTTTGTTTCTTCTTTGAATATATAACTTTTGCATGGGGAATCAGCAGCTTCACAACATCTGAATGATTGCGTAATATGGCTCCTTGCTTTTTTTTTTAATTGTACTATTTCAGTTCCTACTTATGTCCTATTTCCTTTTTGTCCTATTAGCTTTTTTTTTCTTCTTTTTTTGCTTGTGTATTTCTGACATAGAAATATTTGGCTGCCACGTTGCCTGACAGAGTGCTGATGAATTCCTAGAATGAGTTCCATGAAGTGGCTTGTTTTCCCCAAGTGAGAGCAACTGTTAAATATGCATGGATGAAAAATAAATGAAGCAGGCTTCTGAGGAAATGTTGATGTTCGTGGGGGACCTACGTATGATTTAGTAGTCTGTTTTATTTCGTAGTTTCAATCTTGACGAAGCAGTCATCAAGACTCCGAGCTGTCTCCAGGTGTGCACCTTTCACACAATGGTAGCTGCTTTGCCTTTGTGGTCTGCTTCTGAATGTGTTAAAGTATATATTCATGTCTTGATGAAATGGGATGTGTACAGTAAATTTGCCTTTGTTTCCCTGCCTGGGCAAGTTATAAGTGATTTACCCCTTTGGATTTAATGACTTATCAGGCTCGTTCTGAGCAATTATTTAAATCGGACAGGTTCTATTCTGCCACACTTTTGCTCATACTTCTACTACATCCTCCAAGGAGCATATCAGCACATCCTTAATGTGCATTTTCCACCTGATAACAACCCAAGCATTCAGCAGCTCCAAAGAGTTCAGATGTTTTGCAGTGCAATAACACTTTGTTTTTTCATTCATAACACTTTACTTTTGTGTTAATGACCTGGATAAGCAGATTACAAACATAAGAATAAAAAGATTCAGGTTCAATTTCTTGTTGGCTTGGTGTCAGTGTTCGTAGGTGGGAGGTCTTCAAATGGACCTGATTAGAAGTGCACCTGAAGAACAACGACGCAAATCTGACGCACATTCATTCATTTTCAGACGTGTTTCTACGTGGATCCAAAGAATGTCGAACCAGGTCCTAAAAAAAAGAAAAAAAGATAATTAGACCCAATCCAAAATTAGGCGAGCAGACTCCAACAGAGAGCATTGGCAGCAGCATGACGTGCCACAAATTTATGAGCAGCCACAGTTAAGAAAAGCAGCAATACATTTTCCCCTCCACTACAGTTCTCATTTTCAGACACATCGCTGTAAGGATGGTGATGTTGATGGGTTCACCACTGTGGTCTAGAATGGAATATATATCACAAACTGCAGCAAAGTACATTGTCAGCTGCAAATCGCGTACTTCCGTTAGTGAACTTACATGCAGTATACTGTGTACACTACTTTTATCCGTAACAATCGCAACCACGGCCTCCATTTTCATATGATTGGCGGTCCTCTTTTGCTACGTAGCGATCTTTGAGGGGGAGAACTTTCTGGCTGCTTTGTGTACATCTGTGTAGTTGTAGTACACTGCATTATGTCATACTTACCCGTGTGAGCACATTTATGCACTCAAAATACTAAGTTTGAGTTAGCAAGTACGCAATTTGGGACACAGTTTAGGATTATTGCTAATTAGCAAACGTTAGCAATTCTAACACAGTAAAGTAAGGTGGTGAACATGGTAAATATTATACCTGCTATACATCAACATGTTAGCATTGTCATTGTGAGCATGTCTGCACGCTGACATTAGCATTTAGCTCAAAGTATAGCTTAGTCTTAGTCTCCAGTGATGATCATGACGCACCAAGTGATCAGAGCTGATAGTCTGCTTAGACATGTTGACACGTAGACCACAATACAAAGTGTTATTCAGACCAAGCTCGACTCCAAGTCCTTCTCTGAAGCCCACCTACAGTGGGAAATATCTTGGCTGGCTTAGATAGGTTAGATAGATAAAGCTCTTTGCTGGCAGCTGAAAGGAAGCAGTTGGTGACTTAATGTCTATCAGAGGAGGCACATGGCTGTCTAAATTAGGCCAAGAGTGGAGTTAGCAGTGACAAAGACCACACGAAAGGCAAATTGTTAACAGGATGGTAGATTTTAAAATCTAGTGCTGCACAAAAGACCTGGAACTTTTCTTCTTCTGTTGCTTTGCTTTTGCAGTTGAATGTCACTTTCTTTGCATTTATTAAATGTTTTATTGATTTCCAACAACACCTTCAAAGAATAACACCCTGTCATTCTCACGTCTCAGTCCCAAAACCACAGTTGCTCAACCTTGTTGATGAGAAAAAGCAACACAAAGTTTTCTACAAAGCTTTTCACTCACACTTGAAGCTGCAGTTCACAGCTGTCAGACATATAGACATAGTTCAAACAGCCATAGTTTTTGGCATCTTCACTGTTAAAGAATACTGAGAAGAACTAAAGATCAATTCACACTCACTTCACACCTCACCCATCATGCTGAGCGTCTCCTATTATTTGAAATGATACACTTAAAGGCATTCACAGGTTTCATATAAATTCTCTGAAAGGAAAGCGTTTTTTGTTGTTGTTGCTGCTGATGTTTTTTATATGGCTGTTTTTATTTATTTTTTCCTCAAGTGATATCCAGAGTGATGTATTCCAGTTAGCACGCACATTTGTTTTTCCCTACGATCTCTAAGTCAGAGAGTGTCCAACAATGTAATTCACAACTGTCACTGTCAAGTGACCAGATGTGATTTGTGGGCTCGGACAGTGTAATAATCTGCTGTCATAACAACAACAGTGGTTGTCATAGCAATGCCAGTGCAAAGGCAAGCATGTCCAACAACAGCTCTTAGGATGCAAGAAGAGGCAAATGAAGTTTCGCTTGCATTTGAAACCCCTTCTATGAATCATTTAATTCAATTAATTTTGTTTGTAACATTTGACTCGTATCCGTTAAGAGCACATCTGTCAAGGACCCTCAGGTAACACTGAAAATATTTTGAAAGCATCCCATTTTATTTAAACTACTTTTGCTCTTTTTCATCTATATAGGACTATATGCCTAAACCATAAGCATACAGTACCATTCACTATTTATTAGACTAGCTGCAGGGATTAAACCTGTAACCTAACATGTAATCTAAATATAAAGATCAGGCCTGCATCTAACAAATATAGTCATTATTTGTATAATATGCTGATTATTTTCCTGATTAATCAATGAATTGCTTGTGTCCATTAAATTGTCAGAAAATGGTGAAATCATCACATCACAGTTTCCCAGACCCCGAGGTGATGTCTGCTAAAGATAAGCAGTTCAAAACCTAAAGGTATTAAGTTTACTGTTATAACAGACTGTGAAAACCAGCAAACATTCACGTTTGAGAAGCTGGCACCATTGAATCAAGATTAAGAAAATCGAAATTGTTGCAGGTTCATTTTCAGTTAATTGAATTATAAGTTAATTGGCCAATCGTTTCAGCTCCAACTCTGATATATTCCTCTGATGTGGTGATAGTGTTATCTTTTTTTGGGAACGGGTACAGCTGTTAGTGAAAAATTCATGTTAGTTAAACAGCTTTGGATTATTGAACGCATCATAACTATCAACACTGGGTCAAAGATCACTCCCTGTTAACTGCACAGTGCATTATATTTACTAACCTTTATTTCTCTCTATTAGTGTCTTCAAAAACTCCCACAACATAATGCTGATGATTCATAAGTGATCTTTTACTGCTCACTATAGAGTAAAACACTAATGAGTGTTCATATTATATTATCGAGGGAGAAGTGAATTAGTGAACAAGAGAGTGATTTTGGACAGAGTGCAAGATCACTGAGCTGCATCCAAGACCTGATAAAGAGTGCGTCCTAAAACCTAAGTTCTGATGTAACATTTTTAGTTACTCTTGTTCCTAAATGCTTCCCAAATGATACCAAAGTGATCGTATGCAGTCAGGATTTCATTCCAAAATATTGAAATATTCATTTTGTGGATACTTGCCAATTCATCAGGCAATATTTGCAAAACATAAAATGAGCCATGCTTTGAGCAGATGTCTAAAGACGAATCCCAACTTTGGTCTTTTTAACAGAAGTCATTTAGACATGTTGTTGTAAATAATCAAATTAATGAGGGCTGAAATCCATTTAACTGCTTCCGTTTCAGCTTCGTCCTGGTACTGTTCACGCTGGCTCACTGTCACGGCTTACTGAGACACTTGAATAGAGTTAAGGTTATTAGTTACACCTGTGCTTTTCCTGCCATGACAAATCTAAATGTCTGCTGTGAAAAAAGCTGATCTGCTGAACTTTTATGCCAGAGATCAATATGGGACTGACGGGTACCATTTCATTAAAATCGTGGGTGTCTCATTTTGGTACTAAACCTTTTATATAAATTTTTTCAGGCATTTGTAAGAAATGTTTTTATTTATTTATTTGTAGTTTGGCATTTATGTAGAAAATATTCCAGCAAGTAAACCATCACAAATAACGTTATATTTATATATTTTCTGAGCTGCAGGATGCTTTTGTGAGTCATCTTGGCAATACATGTTTAAAGGAAGTAGCTTTACTGGAGGAAAATCTTATACATGAGAAAAAAATATACAATATGTTATCAAGTGTTTAAGAGCTCTCGCTGTGACAGACTTTTAGCAAAATGTGTTATCATTCATTTACACATGAAAACTGTGAAACACAAGATCTCCATATGAGAATTTTTGTCACGGTGCGGCAATGTGGAGAGACGATAAAAGAGTAATATTGAAATATTGCCCATTCCTACCTTCAAATTTGTTTTTCTATCTTACCGCTTTGGTTTCATCTTACTGATTGTAAGACACTGTTTTCTTTTTATTTCCGGTGGTACTATACGCTAGTTGACGTTGACGAGAACAGACCATCCTGTGGTTTTAAGCTCGCGCTTGCCCTGAATCGTCTCATCTGATATTCTCCCTATTCATCTTCCCCTGGATTATAAAAAAAATAATCATTGTTTGCTCAATGAAATTTCTACCCCACTTCCCTCTGCTGATGATTATCTTGTTTAAAGTATATCAGCTGGAAAATATACTCTGTAATTTGAATGCCAATGATTCTGCCAAATATGTTTGGGGAGAAACATAATATTGTGAGCTCTTATTGCTTTTTTATCTTTAGAAATGCCTTCGCAGTTTCCATTCAGAGGCTCAAGATGGTATGAAATGTGCAATTAGACAATCCTTGCACCTGTGAATATGACCTTTATAGTGTGAAAAGAGACTTTGACAGTTTGCTTGTCTGATCATTGTTTTCTGATAAACAAAACTCTATGTGTGTGTGTGTGAGAGTGAGACAGAGAGTATGTGAATGTGTAAGAGTGTGAATTAGTGTGTGTGTGTGTGTGTGTGTGTGTGTCACATGTGTGGGAGACCAGACTGCTGGTTAGCCTTGCTCTGCTTCAGCGTTGGCCTATACAGTAGCTCTCTTTGCTCTACCAGAGGCTTTAATGAAGATGGCCAAGTGAAGGTTACTCACCTCTCTCTTCAGAGCTCACAGGAAGCTTTTGCCGGCCATTATGTTTCCTCGAGGGCTCTATTTTGTAAACACACATTATTCGGCGTGTGTGTGTGTGTGAATGCAGCAATGTGTGTGGGGAGGGCTTTTGGTTTAGGTGGGCGGCCGGGGTCAGTGGATGTGTGAATTGAATGACTGTCAGGTTTTCAGGCTCCAGCCTCTCCTGCTAGGCAAATGCTCAGCCATCTGGCCGTGGTGCAGGAATGAGTTATTGAACTCTTTTTAAATGTTTTTCTAGTTTTTCCAGACATGTTGTATCTGAGAGAGTGAGAAAGAGAGAGAGAGAGTGAGAGAGAGAGAGAGAGAGAGAGAGAGAACACACTATCATCTGTGAACGCTCTCTAACTGTAAGTGCTTCTTTTTTTCTTCTTCCTCTGAGCTTCTCGCCTGTTAATGATGAGCTGTTAAAATGCTCAGCAAAATCAGCAACGTTTGGACTGATATCTACCCTTAAGGATAATTAATTTACATGAATATTCAATTGTG
This sequence comes from Nannoperca obscura, assembly GCA_036024295.1. Lineage (NCBI taxonomy): Eukaryota > Metazoa > Chordata > Actinopteri > Centrarchiformes > Percichthyidae > Nannoperca > Nannoperca obscura. Next base: position 28,474 of record JAVQJL010047984.1, read on the forward strand.
ATAACTTTAGGTATATTCAGCTTCTGCATCAGTGCTGCAGAGATGTGCTTTTAGTGTTGCGTCTACTGTAGGAGTTGAAGTGAATGATCTATCCCCGGCTCTGCTGGCTTGGATTTCTGGAGTGAGTTAGACAGATGGTTATAGCTAGGATTTCAAAGTGATGGAGTAAAACTAACATTGCCTGCCTTTGCCAACTCTAATTCTTTTATCCCAGTGAGTTGCACTTAACGAAAGCAGTCCCTTGTTGCCTAAATGAAAGTGCAAAACAAAGCGAATCTGCTGACTGTCACTACTCAGCACATCAGCCTGCCCGGGTGCCACACCATACTGAGCCGAGCAAAGTGAAGCAGCTTTCTGCACTCGACTGCTTCTTCCTTCAGGCCGGTGGAGCCCAGAGTCCTGAGAGGTAAATGGATGAATGGAGGCTTTATGGAGATGAGGAAGTGTAATGGTACTCTCTTCTCCATCCCGGCGGCTGGAACAGTAGCTCTCTGTGTCTTTTATCAGAGACATGAAAGGAGGACAATAAGCCTCTCTGCTATCAACAATATGGTGTCATTTGAAGCAGATTATCCCTCTGTTGAAGTAGACGAAAATAAAAGACTAGGAGACAATGGATAGAATTGAGAGCCAAGGTTTCTCCTCCCATGAGGAAATCCTCCGTTCTGCTTTGTCTTATTTAAAAAAATCTAATCTGCCAAAGTGCCCACTCATTGTCATGTGTAGAAACATTTCACACTTATTTTCATTATATAAATGCCACATTTAAAGTTTTCTAGGGGTGCAAGAGAACTTAAGGCACCTCTCATTTGTACTCAATCTGAATGATTCTTAAATGGCTTTCTTATATCCAATTAATGTTATCCCTGTGCCCAGTGATACTACTGTCTTTCTGCTCCTACGTCATTTTGTTGCTTAGCTGCTGACAGCTGGAAGGGGAGAGATAATGCAGGGTAGATAATGACTTAGCTGAAGACTAAACAAAAATTCATACTAACTTTGATTTGGAGCAGCAGCTGTTTGGAACTCATGAACAAATAAACAGATTCATCTTACAATTTTCCCCAGATTTGACCTAATTTAGCATCACACGGTGAATATAACCAATAAATTGGCATTAGTGAGTGCAGTTGGTTGATATTAAATGTTTGTGTTATATAGCATGTCAACACATTTTGTGCCAAGACTGTAACTGCATGTTTCAGGATTTCTTTTAGGCTATGTATGAAATGTCCTGCAACACTGCTTCACCAAAATGTGTCTCAGTTATGCATAAAACAAAGCAGTAGAAATGATAAAAACCAACAGTACCTGATCATATAACTGGATGAATACAGAGGAAAAGAATAGATGGGGAACCTACATAAAGAGTACATTTTGACTCTCTACCTGCTTTCACTCCTCACCTACTTGGTTCTGTTCACTTGAACTATGATGCATTTGTCCGCTTGGTGAAAGTAAGCTGAGAGTTCTGGTACGGACTCAACAACAGCCTGAAAACGGGATCTCGAGCATGAATTCAAAAGAAGGACTAACTCTTAAAACATCTGAACTATTAAGTAAGCTCAAGCTACATCTATTGTGTATTCAGAATCAGAATCAGAATCAGAAATACTTTATTAATCCCAGAAGGGAAATTGCTTTTTGATACAGTTACAATGCTCAATAAAGTTATTGAAAAAAAGAATAATAAACAGTAGAAAATAG
>JAVQJL010047985.1:0-12909 GCA_036024295.1 Nannoperca obscura
CCCCCCCCCCCCCCCCCCCCCCCCCCCCCCCCCCCCCCCCCCCCCCCCCCCCCCCCCCCCCCCCCCCCCCCCCCGCCGGGGGGGGGTGTTGGCCCGATGGCTGGAGGCCACGAGTGAGAGACAGATAGAGAAATGCAGAAAAAAGGGCAAAGAGAGAGAGAAAAAAATTCCACAGTCGAAAAGAGAGACGTATAAGACCCCTGTAGTGAATGAGACTGCCTACTTATCAGCCGTGAGCGTGATGTGCAAACAGAGGCCTTTCAGGGCTGCCAGGCACACAATAGCTTTGTTTGCTATGCAATAGAAACCAGTTGTTCGCTGCTGAGTCAATATTTACTGCCTAATGGAATGTGTGCTCTGCTACTACCCCTGCTCAACAACACCAGATTGGAAGAGGAACTTATTACCTTCCCTCTCTGTCTCCATCATTCCCTCCCTCTTCTTTATCATACCCTCCCTATCGTCTCATCCTTTACTTCCTTCACTCCCCCTTGCGCTCTCAGAGTTCTGTTACTTCCTGTTCCCCCTCACCCTTCCCTGCCCTATTCTGTTGATCCTTTATCATATCTCTTGCATCTGCACCTCCCCTCCTGTAGCAAAAAAACAAGTGTAGAGGAAACTCCAATTAAGGCTCAGGACTGGGAGTGCTGAGAAATCAGTGTTAAAAAAGGCCAGATAAAAGATTTTGAGTCCACTTATCTATGTAAGATGGACAAAGTGAATCTAGAATCCGGACTATTCTTATTGGCTAATTAAAAAGCAGAAGAGGAGTAGGCAGAAAAAATAATAGGAGTGGACAATCCTCTGTTTTTGGAGGCCAATATCCTACCAAGGCCATACAGAGAGAGAGAGAGAGAGAGAGAGATAGCTTAGCGATGAGATCACTGTGCTGACAGAATGATCCCTTTGTGCCCAAGCCCGATCGTAGGCAGTGAATGCATTATATGTGGTATTTACACCGTGGCTGCTGATGATCTAATCATGGGGCAATTTTCTTAAAGGTGCATGCGGGCAAAAACTCTTCCCTGCTTTACTCTACAGGATTTCTGCTCCCACTATTGATCCTCCACCGGAATCTCACTCTGTCGCCCCTCACACACAAACACACACCTCTGCCCAGGTGTGGAGGGATAACTGGAGGCATGACACACTTGTCCAACTCCTTTAAAGGGTTTTTCCACCAACCACCCCGACAATCCATTCCTTTCAGTCACGTTTCAGTATCGTTTCCTTACAGCCCAGAGGATTACTGAGGAGAGGACAGTTGTGGGAGTGATGGTGCCGGTGGTGTGTGTTGGGGGGGTTTCCATAGTGACACCAAGGCAATGAAAAGATTGGACCAGTGGAGTGTGCAGTGGGTGCCAGTGTGTGTGTATATGGGTTTGGAGTTCAGCTCTATAGCTCTAGGTTGAGACACAGTGGAACCATTCATGATCTACTATCTGGCCCCCAATGGCCTTCACTCTTAAATCAGAGCCAGTTCACAGAGCTCAGATCTCTGCAGGGTTTTTCTTTTTGCACCCACACTTTATGTGGTGAATAAATAAAAAAATAAATGATTATTTCAATAGTGTTTGATGTTTTACGTTATATTTTCCCTCGCAGTCATTATAGTGTTTTCATTTCTGTCCAAAACCTTTCCCAAAGTGACGAGGTCATATTTAATATCCCTGTCAAAAAGAAGAGAAATTGATGGCTTTGAGTTGTGTTTGTTAATGCTTTCATGCTGGCCGAGGGATAAACAATTAGGAGGAAACATATTCACTAATTATCCTTTCTGAGCACAGATTAAATGCTTTCATAAGTTTGGCAAATAAGGAGCCAAATCCTCTCCATTTATGGGCATTAAATCTGTCCACATTCCAAAACCAAATCACTTAACTGTTGTTGTTATCAACTCATATTGCACTGTGAGCAGGATCTATCAATATGATTTAACCAGGGCAGTTAGTGCCTCATCTAATCGCCTTTTACAGCCGTTTTCCAGTGAACTTGACCTCACGCTGAGTCTATTGACAGGGCGCTGATTGTGGTTTGGTGTGGTCAAAGTACATTTAACGGTAATTTGTCAATGAAATGACTCAAACGTGTGCCGTTTTTGTAAAGATCCCCTCTATCTCTGCCCTGAGCATGCATTACAAGAGGAATCCTTTTCAAAGGGGCCTTGATTGTATGGAGCCTATGTTAATGAAATCTGTGGACTTTCATAGAATTGACAGTTAATGAAGACAATGAAAGATAATGTGGGTGCAGACGTCTTGAAAAAACTGTCTCAAATTAGTGCTGAAATTCTAAATCTGGTGTAATACCTTGAAGAGTAATTTAAAGATAAGACAATATCTCATTTGTCATATGAAATAATTAATTATTTCTTTGGTAGAAATATCTTAACAAGGCTTCTTAGTATGCATATAACATTTTGAATTGTAAAATCAAATTAACATTATTAACTAATAGTGTGTTAGATTACATTACTACTATTCTCTTTTAAAAAGGTCCCACAGAGTTGAATTGAATTGATAATTAAGTAATGAAATGAAAATGTATGATCTAATCAATGGCAGTCCATATTTGCTCAGCAGTGGTCATTCAAATGTTACAGCCATCAATGAGGAGGGGGCTCGAGCACCTGAAACTGACAGAAACCATGAAGAACTGAGTTACAATGGAGTCCTATTGTAATGAACTCAAAGCAGCTCAAACAAAGCCGGTCTAAACCTCACAGCTTCTTTTGAAGGTCAGTTTTCATTATAGTGGCTGTCAATAAATCTGAAACTTACTTAGGCTACTTAGGCCTAACATTGCTTTGAGCTAAATGCTAATATGCTCACAATGACAATGCCAACATGCTGATGTTTAGCAGGTATAATATTAACCTTGTTCACCATCTTAGATTAGCATGTTAGCATGCTAACATTTGTTCATTTGTGTTAAATTGGGCTGATGGGAATGTCAGTTTTGTAGGTATTTGGTCATAAACCAAAGTGTTGGACACATTTGGGACAGACATGACAGACCTGACCAAACGAAAAGTCAGGGGATCATCAAAGTCTTGAATGTTCCTACAAAATTTCAACTCATACAATAGCCGTCAAGACATGTCACTAAAAACCAAAACTTTCAACCTGCTGGTGATGGAAGATGAAATCAGTGTACCAACACACTAATTGCCATCCAGAGAGCCCAACATGAGCACGGCTGAAAACAATTTCACCTGATACAGCAAGGCACAGTGCCATCAAAAATGAAAGATTAGAAATCCAAAGATTATTTATTAGCATTTGTTTTATTGTGAAACAAATATGGTTTGCCCACCCCCCAGGTCGTTTCAGTCTTAGTGGTTTAGTCGATATAGTTTAATATGTGGCCTGATGCAAGGAGACACAATGACATAAAAAAGCGGTGCTTCAGGTCCACTGCCTCATAGCAGGTTAAATGGAGCGGAGGGAAATGAGCAATTCTCCAACAATCCCTCTCCTCTGTGCTGCAGGTTGTTCTTCCCCCTCTAAACCCATCGCTTCCTGGTGTTCCGGCTTAAAGCTTTACCCTGTGGGGTCCCAACAGGCTGGAGAAAAAAACACAAGTGGATGCGGCAAGTTGCCATGGAAACTTAATAAGCCAGCAGTTGTAGGGAGAGAGCGAGTCAACTACAGTATTCAGTGAGGCGTGCATCTGAAGGCAATAAATTGAATGCTGTGGAGGGGAAGAAGACAGAGAGGAAAAAAGAGGCAAGGGGGACCGTGTGTTATTGTGAAATAACCTTTTAAGTCGGAATTAAATATTTTGTCAGGAGTGTGCGGCTCTGAGGAGCCCACCCCGTCCCCCACCCCACCTCTCTCCGACGTGCTGGGGGGGAGGGTCTAGAGGTTAAATGGCTGTCTGCATTGTCACGAGGATGCTTTTGGCCGACTGGGTCGCCTTCTGTTGCGTGTCACAACTGGTGACCGAGGGACGCCTGGCTGAATTTCTTTTATTTAATATTTTTCTTCACCTACAACTGTCATTGCTTTGACTGTCGGGCCATTACGCTCACTTGTCTCCAGGGTGCAACTGATGTGCCGTGGGCTGTCAAAGCTCAAAAGCCTCAAACACGCCACCTGATTGCCAAGCATCCTTTACACCCTGTAAATCTTTCATTAACCGCCAATCTATCATTCATTATCGGCTCCTGGCATTTATGGAGAGGTGGGGAGATTGATAGCGGGGGTGGGGGAGGGGTTTGGAGCTGGTGTTGACTGTTTGGGGAGCCAATCTATAATGACTCACAACAAGGAGGATCCCTCTTAACTTTTATTTATAAGGAGGGGGCCCTGCTCGCCACTCGCCAGAGGTGTTGTTCATCTGTCTAGCTAACCCGATAACATTAGCCCTCACGGCGGCTGCAAAACAGCTTTATCTTCATTGTCTGTGTCTCTCCGGGTCCGTCTCCATATGTTTTTGGACAGCTCGATGATCATCTCTCTTTAACTCCACAGGCTCTTCGTTTTTTCTCAGCCCCTTTAAAGAAACAAATTAATTCCCCTCTGAGGCTTAAACCCTGAACCAAACCAATACGTGCTTGTCTGCGAGTGTGTGTGTGTGTGTGTTCCCCCGTTGACTTAAAGGTGAGGTATTTGCTTTTCATTCAGGGGCAGTTGTCGGCTCTGTTGCCCAGAAAGCCTTCTATTATCTGGTTTTGCATAGGATTATCTGTCAGCTACCTGCTGCAGTAAACAAACAAATAGGACGAGTCCAATTATAAGGGCAGCGTCCACAACAACCTTCTGTTAACGTACAGCTCAATAAAACCAGGCCTTGTGTGAGTCTATAAATCATCAGGAAACCTTGGCCTAAATGTGCCAGCAAAAGCACTGTAACATCTTCCTTCACTCTTTACAACCTAATTCTCTTTCTCTGCCCCCCCCCCTCCCCAGACGTAACACTATTTACAGCTTTTCAGATGCTTAAGCCACCAAAATATAGCGTTGTTTTATCTTTAGACAAGTCGATAAGGCAGCATATTGGTTTTCTGCTAAAAGCTACGGATTGTGCTGCACGTATTGACTCATCATTTGGGCAGTTCAGACTACAGCCCAGGGAGGCACATCTACACACACACACACACACATCCGGAGTCCTTGGTTTGTTCACAGTGTTTCATTTTCTGAGATTCACCTGGTGGAGAGAAAGATATTAAAACTAAGAACAGGGATCAGACCTTGGATAACACAATGTAACAAGAAAGGGGAAACGAGCAAGAGGAGAGGAAACTGAGACATAGGAAGAGAGAGAGGGGAGCGAGAATAGACGGTGGAATGAACACCCCTCCGGAGCGCTTTATCCTGCATTGTCACACTCTGTTATCCTGGCAGTCTACTTGATATTTAGTGACAAAGGCTAGATTAGAGCTGCCTGCCTATTGCTGCCTTAACCCTGCAGTGCACAAGAGTAGTCACACAGAAATCTTCTGTCTTGGATGAAAGCGAGTCGCGTCAGGTGAGATTTGAGGTGAGATCGCTCGAGGTTTCAAAGGCGAGCTGGGGTCAAAGTCAAGGCCAGAAGACAAGGAAGGGAACTACACAGGCCAGCAGACAGACAGACTCGTTATATTAGTCATCATTCTAGCTTATGTCACAGTGGAATGGGAGATCTCAGCAGGTTTCATTGAAACCGCAGAGTCGGCCAGTTGGCTATGCAGTTAGTTGTTCAGTCGGTTGGTCAGTGAATTATGGGAAGCACTGAAAAGAGGGTTATTGGAGGTGGTTGACAGGAAATGACCTGTGTGCTTTGGCCCATAGAGGTTGTATGTTGTTGCACTGAGGGCTCACAAAGGACCAGCCTGGACTACAGCTCGCTCTATCCGTTTATTATGAACTGGGCTGATGTAAACACAGCAGACTGCCAGTCAGATGACAGTGCTTGGGCGACTGTCATTGGAAACAATGCTTTGGATAGACTTTAATGCTTTGCTTTGCTGGTTTTCAAAAGATGTTTGTCTTCATACATAATTCACTCCCATAATAATTCCATCACAAATAAATGTCTTACAAGAGATGAAGATCAGCCTCCAAAGACTTTACTCCATGTCAATCTGCAGGCATCGCACTCCTGCAGCACCAACTGAAGTGTTCCCTGTGCAAAACCGAGGGACAACAAGTATTGAGCTTTCAGCGGGAAGACACAATAGCAGAATTAGGATTCACGTAACGTGGCTTTACAGGTACTCTTCCCAATGACTCCATGGAACCCTTCAGGCTACTGTCAGCTGAAACCCTCACAGGAGACATACAGCTAATATGCCCTTGGTGTTTCACAGCACTGGAGCAGATGGTTATGATATGGATTACACTGACAGTAAGTCAATAAGACCCAGATCCTGGGTTTGCACCGGATTAGTCAATTGTCTCTGGGCCTCTTTTTATGGTTGTGTTTTCTGATCACTCACGCCTCTCTGCTCTTCAGCTCAGTTTGAAGCTGCCTTGCGTTCTCTTCTGTGGTGTAGAGGTACTGACACAGAACTTTAAAAATAATATAAAACCAGGCTGTGAAATGAAGCTGAGGCATTTGCCTCCTGGTGGCTGCAGTTCTGGCTTGTCAAGTCTGGGGAAACAGAGGAAGCTCATTCTGATGCTGAAACCTAGCGTCCGTGCACACAGCGCCCTTCACAAATCTCCTTTATTGCTCCCGTGCCATATGCTACACGCCACATGCTTTTACTCTGATATATTATATATCTACCCAGCTCGTAGACCAGCTTTGGTTACAATTAACCAATGCTCCATCCAACCAGAGTGCAGCAATTAAACACCATCCAATCAAATCTGTGTGACAACTAGATGCCTTTCATCGCAGCGGGGATCCAGACGGCTCCTTACAGCCCACCTGCCCCAAGCACTGTCTCAGGGATGGTCTGGAATAGCTAATTAGGCAGCACATCCAGCATGGGACACTCACGCCAAAACCAATACTGTAAAAATTCCACTTGATCTCGTCATCAAGCCTCACAGTTTTTTTCTTTGTGTCAGCATACTCGCTTTTGATCCCTCGTCAGCCCAGACAGAAGAGAGAGAGGAGCATTTTCGGTTTGTTTAACAGAATTTCAGTGGAGTTTGCAGGCACCTGCTGTGCACATCACACCACATGCTTTTCAACTGCAGTCCCACTCAGGGAAGAGGGGGGTTGGACTGGGACCACAAAATGTTTTAGTTTTTTTTGTAAACGGTAGACTCGTCTAGGCTCATCTCCACTCATCTGTTGTCATGTTGTTGAAAGAATATTCAGGAGGTGATCGGCTGAGCAGCTACACAGCTTTGAGCTGCAGGAAGTACACTTCAAAGACTGTGTCTCAGCTGCAAGGCTCTTTGGTTACACTTTTGTTAAAAGCAATCCATTTTTAGCTGCTATTCCAGGTTTTGTTAATGTAAAAGGAGGGAGGGGGGTTATTTTACCACTGCAATGACAGAAATATATAAATAAATAAAACAAAAGCAGTGAGTTAAGTCGCCTCTTGCGAAGCTGCAAACAGCCCAAACTCCTCTCAGTCCTGATGTGAGTGGAGAGGCAAAGTGTTGAGTATTCTCACAGCTGGAAAACAATACCACAACAAATAATGCATGAGGGGCCAGCAGAGGGGGAGCACACCACAGCCAACACAAATAGGAATTATTCATTATACATGCTCTATTCACTGAGTATGTGGGAGCGAGCTCAAGCTGGTTAATACACAGTGTTTTCCATAAGTCAGACTGGGCACCTCACCTTTGGTGCCTGAGAGAACCTCATGAACCCACCCATCTTTTTAGCTTTCCATTTCTGTCTTTCTTCCATCCCCTTACATTCCATTCTCACAATAAATACTATTTTATTATTAGAACCATGGTATATTTTATTATATTACCAGGAATTTGCTGAAACGCTCCTTCCCTGTCTGCTTTCTTTAATGTTGGCCTTGATAGGCAAAAAGCATACGTTGAGCCTCAAACTGAAGAGCTCATCAGTCATGACATACCATTAGTGTTCAAAAGGCCAATTACAAAAACCTACAAGGCACTCAGAGTCACTAAACGGCAGACTTCGATTAGAGCTTGACCTCACTGCGATTTGCGTGCACAGCTAAGCACCAAATAATAGATAGAAGATCTTTAACATAATTATGCCTTAATGGACGGCAAAGCCACATTGTCAAAAATTGATATGCAGGCCTCGGCAGCATTTAAGGGGAGATGGCAGAGCACATTTATCTCCACGTCAAAGAGAGACTGAGAGAGAGAGAGGACAGATGGAGAAGTGACATGCTGGGATGTGGATGTGGCACCATCCTTTCTAAGATCATCTCCCATCAAGCAATTCTGTGGCAAGTGCTATCTAGTCTAATTGCAGTGAAAGAACCCCCTCCTCCAAAACCCTTTTATATTTAATCATACCCCTGCTACTCTGTTGACAAAGCCAGATGGACATAATTTCCACCGCTGCTGTTTCTATATTAGCAGCAATGTTGACCAACTCCTCCAAGGTGAACGCCAGTACCTGTGGTCAGCTCCAGTCCACCAGACAGGACTTTTTGTGAAGTCAGACCCATTAAGTCAGAGATAATTGTGTGTGTGTTCTCCATGGTGAATATTTGATCTGTTGTTTGCCCTTTGCCGGCCACACAGTGCGGAATAATGGCTCCCTTTGAGCGTCACGAGGCAAAACCTTGTGCTCCTTCGGCCCAGTAAGAGGCCACCCCAATTACTCTATCAATTATTAATTTATCATAAAGGTCGTCCCTTTGCTCAATTATCCATGCCAGTCTGAGCATACCAATGTCATGAGTGTTAACAGGGCCTTCAGGTCAAATACCACCCAGACACAGATGAAGACTACACATTTCAGAGGACTCAGCAGGATCCTCTTACTGTCAGAAATGGTATGAAATCATGTGTATACTTTATGAGGGCATTGAAATTTATATTATATTTGAGAATGGGGTAGTATTGTACTATAGTATAAGTAATTTGAATTTGCATTTCATTAACCTTCTTCTTATGCCGGCCATTTGTAACCTCAAACTCTGGGTGGGAAGATTCCAGACAGAAAATGGACATAAAAATGTATCATATTTTGGCGACATAAGAAAGAACAATTAAGAGCTGTCAAGTAACTTACTACCTAGCTAGCTACTTAGCTCATTTGAAATTTAGAAAAAATTAAGAATAAGAATAAGAAAATTAATTTAGATTAATTTAATTTAGATAGAACTCCCAGTGATGGGGGCCATTTTGTCACAGGTCTGGGTGGTTATTTCATTATGCATCAGATGTTGTAGCTGTTAGAAATTCCCAGTATCTACAAAACAGAATTACAACTAAGCTAACATTAAGTTTTTCCAACTCGGTTGATGATGATGATAACTGTCTGAATTACACGGCATACAGTCAAACTGTCTATTGAGGGAGTACAGTCATTTATTCGACAGTATTTTATAACAGATTCCTATTGCTATAGTTTTATGACTATATACCTCTTATCTAATAGGCAAAGGTGAAACAGTCCACCATTGTCTGTGTTTCTTAATGAAGCGAGCCACATGGTGTATACAAGCAGATCAATCTACTTGAACCATGACATGGGGTGGGTTTGTGGTCCTTTGTGGTTACATGTCACTGCAGGTGGAGCTGTGGCCAATGTTAAATGTGTCATCTGGTTTGACCTTTAGCTAATGGTGCTGGCACTCTGTAGCAAATTTCACATTCTACATTTCAACCAATCTCATTGCAATAACTGTCTGCCCACTGGTGACTGAACCACATGGATCAAAATACAGCATATAGTATTCGGGCCACAAAAAATAATGTATTGGATGTGTGATGAGGTGATTGTGATAATAATCAGTTTCATGGTGAATTTAATAGTGTGGCATGACCTGACCTTTACATACCCTGAAATGTATGAGTGCTAGGTCTATGTTATATTACAACATCAACATTTATGATAATAACATCTAAGTGTATTATTACTCTCTCCATCTGAAACAGACCACCTGTATTTTTATTGTGCTGTCAACAACCAGAGCGAATGCAGTTTGGGGATTTGGACAGCATGAAAGATTAAACTGTTTTTCACACATCTAATGCAAAAGCAGATTTTCAATTATGAACAAAGAAGTCTACTTTGGTAAACTGTAAATTGTCAAGGCTGTCTTCATTAAATTGTATTATTAGTCATATTAGCATTAAGTGCATAATTGAATATGATTATCTGTAATTATTCCCATAAATTACATTTAGGCCACTGATCACCAAGGAAACAAACACAAGAAAATGTCTGTGTGTATTTTTCCTGCTTCTAAATTGACTGCCCCATTTAGAAATGCATCCCCCAAACAAAGTTACCATTAATATTCTAGTCCCACAATTCCCATCTGTTGAAGGGTTTACAAAGTTCTTCTCAAACTTTCTTTTCCTCATCTACTGACAGTGTAATACGTTATGTTCTGGTGCCGTGACATTAATGCAGAAATGTGGAGCATGGGCAATTATGAAGAAGGGTGAGCAATATGGATTTGACAGTTAATAAATACCTAACTTTATTTTTATTATTATTAATCCTCATGCAATGTAAAAATGAGGGTGTAAGTGTCCCTAATGGTATCATAATTCAACAACTAGCATACTGTACATCATGGTGGAGATAGTGCCAGTAACAAGGGGAACAAAGATATGTAGAATAATGACTGCTTTTACATCAGAAACAGAGACCTACACATCTCTTCCATGTCATTCCTGCTCATTTGGAAACAGAAGAAGGGGCATTTTCATGCAGTGTTTTAGATCACCATGGCAACATGGGAAAAGAAAAAAGGCAACACGTTTGGGAAAATAAGTGCCAGATCTTTTTGTGGACTTGGTGAGGTAGTGGAACAGCCTGCCAGCCACCGGTGGAGGAGACAAAACCGAAACAAAGTGTGAGCGTGAGTGAGAACGTACACGTGTGTGTGTGTGTGTGTGTGTGTGTGTGTGTGCGTGCGTGCGTGCGTGTGTGTATGTGTTTGTGTGCGTGTGTGCTTGAAACTGCTGACTGGAAAAATGTGGGTTTCTTCGAGAGCTCACAAAGCCATGAAAGCATGTGATGACAGAGTCTGGTGAACACACTCAATCACTCATGTGGGCACACATGCCCACACACACACACACACAGAGAGAGAGAGAGACACATTCACAAACGCACACTCACTGAAGACTGTGGCAGCAGATGGAGCCACTTAAAGATTGTTACAAGTACCTGCCTGGAATATGAGAACTGTTTGAAATCTGTGATACAACCGTGTAGCCAGCGTAGGTGTTTTGAAGCATAACAGTATTCTCAGACTATATTAGTTATTATAAAAATGAGGCATTGCTTTTTACTTGAATACAGAAGCTATAAGGATACTTTAAAAACTATACACGCGTTTCTGTACAGTCATTAATTATTCGATAGGTCTCATTTATTTAGATATATTTATCTGCACCTTTGTTCCTATTCCTTTAATTTAGACACAAAATATAGTCTTGTGTTTATATTTAGACACCCTGGGCTGTCGACTGAGTATTCCTCTGTGATAGGTGGGTTGAGAGTACCACTTTACATAAATGCCCTGAGAATCCAGTGACTGGCATGTTGCTGCACAAGAACCATTTTTAATAATCAAATTCCCCTGTGACTTGAGTAAGAAACATGTGTGTCTGTGTGTGTATGTGTGTGTGTGTGTGCCTGTTTGTTCCTGTTCTCATTAGGATCTACACTACGGGGCCCTGCTTCAATGTTGTTTCCTGTATAGCCCATTACTGCTACCTGCCCCCAGGGTTGGAAGTTGAAGCCTGAGACAAACAGCGAGGCCGTGTGCTGTAAAATGCACCCAGGAGATTAGCGTGGCGAGGAAAATGGGGTCTGTAAGAGGGGTGAACTTAAGGTTGAGTCAACCTGAGGCCACAATGGGCTGTTGTGGAAAGACAATTTCCAGCCAGGCTTTTAGTGTGGAGGGCTGGAGACAAAAGGAGGGGGTCTATGGAAGAGAGAAGGAACATTTGATGTCATTTAATTCAGGGAACAGAGAAATATATTATTTCTATAGAATCATATAATTGACCTTAGAAAACAGCACAATAAATTGTTTCTTATTTGCACTCCAAAACTAAATGTCACACAATATGTACATATTAGGAATATAATCAAAAGGTGCAAACACAGCACCATTCTTTTTACTGCCAGCATTGTCACTTTTTATACAAGAATGGAACAACTGAAGGTGTCTAATAGTGGATTCTGACTGAATAAGAAGTCAATGTCTACCTTGTGTTGTATTCATTTATGTCAATGTTTTGCTGTCTATGTATAGATTTTAGTACCAGCTAGCAACTTAAGCTCTGACCGTGGTTTCTGTATGTGAAACCTCAGACTCTAAAGATCTTACTCTAACCAGTAAGTCCAGTTCTTCAGTTGTTTCTCTCCGTTTTCCTCTTGTCTCTGCATGTTGATGAAGTGGAGTCATACAATCTCAGATTAAACACAAACCTTTTGTTTTAGACACGTGTTTTCGCCTCAGTAAATGTGTGTATGTTCAAGTCTTTGCATTGACCCCAGTGTATGCCTCTAATTCGGTGCTGACACACTGAGTGAAATCACATGAAGTCATAATTATGTTTCCAAGGTTTTGAAAATCAAAAAGCCATCTATTACAGCTGCGGTAGGCAAAATCTGTGCAACCTATGAAAACCTGCCTCTCGCTCTCTCTGATGCTGCTCGCTAGTTCCCCTGCGAATCACATCCCACGTAGGGCTCACTGCACCGTCCAGCAGCAGGAAGAGAGGCTAGTAAACTACACACAAACACACCACTGTCCCCCGTCAAGTTATTCCCCACTATTTGTCATCACGCCTCTTTGCCACTAGTCATTGAACATAATAAGCC
>JAVQJL010047987.1:0-41964 GCA_036024295.1 Nannoperca obscura
TGTTGGGACATAGAGTGATAGGCAGTCACTGATATATGAAGGTGCTAGATTATGTAAGGTTTTGTACATAAGTAAAAATGATTTAAAATCAATTCTGAAAGATACAGGTAGCCAGTGCAGTGATGTGAGCAGAGAGGTAATGTGACTTATTTTTGTTGTATTGGTCAAAATCCTGGCTGCAGCGTTCTGGATTAATTCTAATTTTCTTAAAGACTTTTTAGGGAGCCAAGTAAAAAGAGAGCTTCTTAGTATCTAAGCGACTTGTAATAAAAGCATGTATCAACATTTCAGCATTGTTCTGGGTTACAAATGGTCTAATTTTGGCAAAGTTCCTCAGTTGGCAAAATGAAGTTTTTGCGACCTTGTTAAAATGGCTAATGAAATTAAGATTGAAGTCTTTGGAGAGGAAACCATTGCTTTACAATAGAAACAAAATAGTTATTCATCAAAGTTGATCAAAACGCAGAGGCAGGATTTGTTTGCAATAATGTCCATCTGGGTGTGGTGTCCTCTATGCAAACATCTCAGACTGCAAATTTACATGTTCTCATTTACCAGAACAAATGATCCAGTACAGTATGTGATTGGTAACGCTCAGAGGACCCAGAGTCAACCTACTAGTTGGTGTGTCTCAGTCTTAATTGTAGTTTATTTAAATTGTCGTAATCTTGACTCTGGGATTGTCTCCAAAGCCATGAATGGGAGTCAATACATTTGGATCCTCAATGGTAAGTCACAGTATCTTAAAGTATATGCTTTATTATAATTTTTTTATTTATTTATTATTATGTGATTATTTTATGTGACAGATATTCAGCCACCCTTAAATTATTAGACCGAGGATGCTGTTGCCTTTCAATAAGCACACCTCTTTCTTTTATTTCACTGTTTTTGTTTAAACTGATTAGTTCAAGATACATACTATATATATATATATGAAAATGTACACACCTTTATTCTCTAAATCATTTAAATAATGGAGATAACGTCAAGCACTTTTCTAACATCTCTATCTATGTTGTCCAATCTCTTATAGGCATTTTCCTTATGCTGACATCTAGAGCACTGGCAGGTAAACTGTGCACCCCGCCCCCCCAATACATTCTGTGGTTTTCTTGTCTAACAATTATTTTGTTTGCCAACAAGGTAATCTTCTCCAAAATGTGGCACTGAATCAAAAAGCTGTCCAGTCTTCAGAGAATCTAAATGGTGCTGCCAGCAGGGCAGTTGATGGGAACAGAGAAACTAGTTTCTCAAGTGGATCCTGTTCCCTCACCAATGAAGAGTCTGATCCCTGGTGGAGGGTAGACTTAGAGAATGTGTACAAAATTTCTGCCATAATGATAACCAATGGAGATCAATATGATAACGGGCTGAATGGTTCCGAAATCTGGATTGGAAACTCAGTAGAGACCAATGACACCAGTAATATCAGGTGAAGCAGCTTGATACAAACCTGTATAATACATCTCCTATTTTAATATGAACAGCCTTTTGTTCTTCTAACTTTCTCTTTTTTGCTCTCACGCAGGTGTGCAGTCATCTCTTACATTCCGAGTGCAAGCACATTGTACTTTCCCTGTGGCGCTACAGAGGGACGCTATGTCACCGTGCTTTTCCCGGGAAGTCAGAGGGTTCTTAATCTCTGTGAAGTTGAGGTGTTCCCCATAAACTATGGTAATGATACATGTCATGTGATGTGGACAAGCCTAGTGGTTCAACGACTCTTCAGCCTGGGGCCTAAAACGTTAACAATTAACATTCCTTTGCAAACCGGGGCCCCGCCAGACATTTTGGGCCACAGTCATCAGCCATACATGTCTTCTCTGACACATTCCAGCCATAGCCAAAGATCAGATTGAATTACCATTGGGTTTCGCCTCATTTTTCAGTTTGACATTCTCATGTTATCTGATTTCTGTTTTGGAGTTGAGGTTATTTTGCATTGTTTTTGCATTGAAACCAGCCAGTAGCAACAGACTGAAGAAGTTGTTGTTTCTCTAAGTCGACTTAAAACAACTTAAGTTGTTCATTTTTATGCCTATGTTTTGGTTGCTTTTTTAAAATTACGTAGCTGTTTCTCTCTGGCACACGGACATCTCCATGTTGAATCCTGCCTACAAAGCTCTGATTGGTGATTTGTCTCTAGTACCAGGAAAAAAACTGCACAACCCCAGACCTATTTGTTGTATGCAGATTTAGTAGTATGGAACCAGGCTACCTGCCCAGCACTGGGTGTCCAGAATTATTGCGGATTCCTCTACCCTATTGGCACCACTGACTTGGGTTAAATAGTTTTTCAGAAAATATCCCCTCACTACCTTTCATACAGCAACAATGTGTAATTTCCATGCACTTGAAGCTTCGATGTAATGATGGCATGACAGACGAACCACAGGAACGATTGAATCTAACCTTCTGTCTGGTTTTGTTTCAAGCATATCCTTTAGCCAATGTGGCACTGAAAGGAGATGCCACCCAGTCATCAACGCTCTCCTTCGCTGCCGCCTCCAAAGCCATCGATGGGAGACGAAACTCATACTACAGCAGTGGGTTCTGTAGTCACACTGCTGAGAATGAGAACAACCCCTGGTGGAGGGTGGACTTGCAAGGGGTATATATAGTCTCATCTGTCAAAGTCACCAATAGAGGAGACTGCTGTGCTGAGAGACTGGATGGAGCTGACATCCTAATTGGGAACTCCCTGGAGAACAATGGAAACAACAACCCTAGGTACTGACAAGAATTCAGAACATGCAGCATTCAATGTATATTTTACTTTACAATGATGCAACTTATCCTTCCTACAGTGATCAACTTCCATTGCACGTAGCAGTTGCAGGAGAAAAAAAAAAGATGATAGGAAAACCTGTGAAAATGAATATATGTTTGTCCAGATTGAGATTTGTGTCTATTTTGGTTTACAACACGACAAAGCTGAACTGCAAGCACTCTAGCAGGGGATCTAAATATGGTCAGTGTCAGTCGTTTGATCCACCACTTTGGTCAAGACTGATTGGCCCACATCTTGCTCTGTATTACCTTGGATCTAACTGGTCATCGTCTGTCCTTTCCAGACAACATTTCACTCTGTCCAATACTTGAATGAATGAAAACGAACGGCATCCCCATTAGCCTCCACTGCACTTTGTGTTTAGTGCTATTTAGCCAATGATGGTCCCATGCTTAGATGTTCAGATGTTGAATATGGTATGTTTGCATTGGTGTGATGCTAGCATGCTAACAGTAGCGTTCAGCTCAAAACACTACTGTGCACAAGTACAGCTTTACAGATGACATGGATCATACTTATTCTGATATGTTTGTAGTTTCGGCATTTGAACTTTTTGGCAATTTACAAAATGTCAGAAACAAATGTGGACCACTCTTAGGCTTCTGTTAATCACATATATTTCCAACATGAATCGAAAACAACACATTTAGAAAATTTCGGGAGAAACTTATTTTCATGTTTCAGGACCTCATGTTGTTCTATTTCTACAACTGTCAGGTGTGCGAACATCTCCCACATCACAGCGGGTAAAACCTTCACATTCCACTGTGATGGAGGCAGCATGGAGGGTCGCTATGTGAACGTGATTATCCCTGGAACGATGAAGACTCTCACCCTGTGCGAAGTGGAGGTGTATGGTTCCCTAACAGGTACAACTGTAACAGACTGGCTTTGATTTACTGAAACACAACAGTCTGATCTTGATTCACTACAGTTTTTGTCTTCTTTTTTCACTTTAGTGGAACCTCTATCAAACGTGGCCTTGAACAGCCCAGCGACACAGTCAACGACGCTGTGGTATTTTGCTTGGTGGTTTGCCTCTCGTGCTGTCAGTGGTTGTAAAAGTGGGTTCTCTAATGGATGCTGTTCCCAGACTTTATTACAGGTCGATCCCTGGTGGAGTGTAGACTTGTTAGCTGTGCACAAAGTTAGTGCTGTCACCATCATCAACAGACAAGATTGTTGCTCTGACTGGCTTATTGGGGCACAGATCCTGATTGGAAACTCACAGTGGTACTCCTCAAACCCCAGGTGAGGCATATTTGTCAGTAAATAATCTTCTGATTTAGCAACAGTGCAGCAGTACAACAACATAATAAAGTACTTCCATTTACATTTTAGATATATTGTCCTTAAAACGCACAGCTTAATGTTTCAGAGAGGGATTAGTAAATCTAAAATGATACCACTTGTAAATGAAAGTTCCTTTTTGTCACATAACACATTTCTTCATGATATTCAGATGTGGCACCATCTCATCGAAAGTGGGTACATCAACCTTCGGGTGCGCAGGAATGGAAGGTCGCTACGTCGCTGTTTTCATTCCAGGAATTTTTAAGTTTTTGTCGCTGTGTGGCGTGGAGGTGTATGCTTCTCTGGCAGGTATGGTCCTTGACTGTCATGTTGAATAGAAGACAGAACTAGCTCTCAAGCACTGTATTACGCCTGAACTGGTGACAAAAACACATTGCTATAATGTCTAAAGTCAGACACAGCTGATGAGCAACAAATAAGATTTTTACTTTACTTTTCTCTTTTACTTATAGAGTACCACATTAGACAAAATAATAATATCATAGCTTGATGAGGTATGAGTTGATTCCAGTGACTCTTTGCCGACATGGCCAGGTGCTGACCTTCTGGCTTTCAATGTTAACTTTTCATTTCAAAACCAAAACTCCCTTTAGCGACTTACATTTCACGACAAGAAAAATATGAAACATGTATAAGGCAACAGAAACCCAACAACATTCTTTCTCTCCAGTGCCAGAAGCTTTCACTTCTACACCTCCTCCTACTGCTCCTCCTCCTCCTCCTCCTCCTCCTCCTACTGTGAGCATGCCGCTGAGTGGCAGGACTGTGACGGTGGTGGGAGAGAGGCTTTGCTGGTCCGATGCTCTGTTCTACTGTAGACGTCACTACTGGGACCTGCTGAGCCTCAGCAGCCAGGAGGAGCAGAGCGCGGTGGAGCAGCTGCTGAGCAGCAGTCCGTTCCCCCTCACAGACTCTGTCTGGCTGGGGTTGCGCAGGTACTCTACACTGACGTCGACATTGTTAGTGTTAGTTGATGCTCTGATTCAGGGCAGCTGTATGAATGAACAGGTATAGGTGCTCAGTGTTTCACTCAAGCACAACTCACTGTGACGTAATATAAGTTAGCTGGTGTGGTTTTTACATTTACACGATGGCCTCGCTGATAATCGTCTTTAAAACTACAGCATTTTATAATATACCATTCTACAGCTCACAATTTGAAAGGTTGTTAACCTCATACTGAAGCACTGTGTTTCCATGTTTGTGTGTTCTTGTAATACTTTACTTTACAACCAATAACATCAGCAATGGGTTCATTTGGTTCAATTTGCTCTGAAATCCTCTAAACAAACCACTATGCCATTGGTAAGATCATGGAATGTATTGAAGTATAACTCATGATGAATAGAGGGCCGGTGCCCTAACCTGATTGTTAAGGATTTGATCGTAGCTAATTTACGTATACTCAAAAGACACAAATCTTCAAGTCAAATGTTGAGTGCCCTTGTATATACTAATTTGCATTGCTGTCATTCCAAGACAGACTCGCATGGATGCTTTGCTAACAGCTCAGACTGAAGACCCACCCTGTGACAAACCTTCCGTAACATTAGAGCTCAAACAAGGAGTCAGTTGATTTGTCAATAGACAATTGATTGATTGATTGTTTCAGTTAAATTGAGCAAAAACATTCTGTGTTTTAAATAATTAAAAATGTATATCTTTGGGTTTTAGACCGTTGGTTGGACAAAACAAAGCAGTTGGAGCTGTCACCTTGAGCTTTCAGAACTTTTGATGGGCTTTTTAGACATTGCACTGACTGAACAATGAATCAAATGAATAATTCAAATAATTGTTAGTTGTAGCCCTACATAACATCATACAGATAAGGCTGGATGTATCTTTACTGGGGCGCATGTAATACCTGTTGCTGCAGGGTGACAAAGTACAGTCAGAAACCACTGTACAGTCAATGAAGAC
The DNA here is from genome assembly GCA_036024295.1 of Nannoperca obscura. NCBI lineage: Eukaryota > Metazoa > Chordata > Actinopteri > Centrarchiformes > Percichthyidae > Nannoperca > Nannoperca obscura. The sequence continues at coordinate 6,029 of JAVQJL010047987.1, forward strand.
AAACATTTTGTTAAAGTGTAAATCTGTTAATAAATCTGTTTGGCAGATACATAATGGGCGACACGTGGTTCTGGATGTCTGGTGATACCATGAACTTCACCAAATGGCCACTGACATCGGCCCCTGACGTTTTCTCCAACGCCTGTGGAGGCATCGCCAGAGGAGAGCGCTTCCTGTGGGAGGACCAGCCTTGTGAGAAGCTCCTCAACTTCGTCTGTCAGTCAGGTAGGGGTTACACCTCACATCCTGCACACGTGCACATATTGTTCTTCGCCACAATACCTTCTCCAGCTCTTTCTGTCCCTCAGGTGCTGATGGCGGAGCACAAAGAGTGTCTTTCTACAGCACCAGCAATGCCACAAGTCCTTAATAAGGGTTAAGGATATTAAAACCTATGTTTTTAAGCTACAATTTCACACTTCCAGTACTTCAGAGATCAGAGTTTAAACCACGTGGATTTGTCAAAGCAGTCATTCATGCATTCATTTCTACATATGTGGGTTACGGTCACTATGATCTCATGTAACCACACGTCTGTCTGGTGGATGTTGGAGGTCTCAGTCTCTCCAGACCTCTGCAATATACCTGAGACCAACATTGCAAGACAGTTTTTGCACAATAATCCCATATTTAGGATGTACTCATACATGACTTAAAAAACATTAATAAATGCACAGTTCATATATTGTAATATCAACATAAGTAGTGGCTATATTAAAGTGTGAGCTTGCGTTCCTACAGAAAAGTGTGTTTTACGTAGCTGTAAAGTTCCATGGCTGAATATTTTATTATTATATCACTTTAGCCGGTTTTGTGAAAGACCTTGGAGATGTGAAATGCAGAACTGAACTATCAATAGCAATGTTCACTACATCCAAGGTAGTTCAATTTGCATGAAAACAACAGAACATGTTATACTGCTGAATATTTATTCTGTAATTGTCTGACTGACCTTGAGGTAGAAGAGAATTAATATTGTGCTAGTGTGACATAATATGCTAAAATATGCAAGTTTCTTTGTAGGAGGTGCAAATAAAGCTGAATGATTGAACTTTTGGATTGAGTCGAGTTCATTTTGAATAATCAAACAGAAAAAAACATGTATGGAAATAAACATGCTATCGCCTCAGGAATGTTGAACTGTGGAAGTGTACTTGCTCAGGTCATGCACTTGCATCACTGCCATTTTTGTAGTGTTTGGTTTTTAACCCTCCCACTTATTACTATTAACCTACTTTTCACAGAACACGTTTAAAAGGCATCATTACACAGAGGAAGCATTCAAAGCAGAGCCAGGACACACGCCTTTAAATCATATGTGTCATTGAAACATTGAATTGGGTGAGGCAGGATCGTGTGTGTCTCACAAGCTGCTGTTTTAATAGCAAGTGCAATCATAAAAGAATTAACGACTGTGTATATGTAGTGAGCCCACGCCCACAGTCAGGGCTGTATAGGAATTCACCTGGTTCTTCTTGTCCTTCCTGCCAGTTGCCTTTTCCAGGTGCACTTGTTTCACCCTGCCAGCACTGAAACTATACCCCTCCAGCACATTGTGCAGTGTCTTTTGAATATTCTTATTCTTATTCTTCTGTTCTATTTGATCAAATGCTTTCAGAACCCAATATATCTCTTTGCATTTAAGATATCACACTTGATGGACAGGCATTCCCCATCACTCTGCCATACCCCTTCACCCACACGTTCACCATCATCGTCATTGAAGTAATTCGTCATTGATAAACTAGAAACATAGTCATTTGACAAATATGTCGAATAGTTCAGACAAACTGTAAGAAATGCTGTCCCCCTGGTTGGACTTGAAAAGCTGCTCTTTACTGTTTTTGCTTCCATGTATTGTAGATCACCTCTTTCTACAGTCTACTTTTCTGGCCTCTACTTTTCCAATATTGCAACATCATACAATAAACACAGGGAGGCGCTGTTGAACTATTGTAGTGGTGTGTTCAAAGATGACTCCATTCCCCCTCTCATTAAAGCTGTCTAAACACAAAACATAGGGGCTAAATTTAGCAAACAGTGTGGCACAATTATAGGACAATAAAGCCTTAAAAAAAACATAAGAAAGTGTGTGTGAGTCATGGAACTCAAACCTAAAATGTGACTATGTTTATGTATATATTGGGGAAAGCAGGCCTTTTTCACCATGGTATAAACCTGTAGTGGACTGCATTAACACATGGGAGTAAAACATTGTGGAAAGCGGATGTTGTTGTGCAATGAAACAAATAAAGAGTTGCAAATGCAAAACTGCATAAACTTGAAAGACACATTTACAATGTTTTAAATCTCTATAACTTGCTGGTAAGGGTCTGTCACTGTTTGACATCCATGAGATGAAACACTGTATTGTTACATCTCATGTTTTCATTTAGAGTACTCATAATGTAAATCTTGCTCTCAGGCAGTTTTGAAGGCATAACTAATGTCGCCTATTTCCTGTTAAAATCAAAGTAAGGAAAGTCAACCTGAAAGAACTTGTGTCTTGCTTTGATATACATTTGTGCAAATAGCTTTAAAGGGCCACACCACTGGTTCTAGTCACAAAGTGCTGGGTAGTACTCTTTAGTCTGTAACAACACAGGATCCATTTCTTATGTAGCTCTGGAAGGAGCTGTCCAAAGCCGGAGAAAATGTCCTTTGATGATTTCATCAGGGTAGTCCTTGGCTTTGGCTGTATTTTAATGATGCATGGGGTGTGAAAGACACTGGCATACCAAAAACTGTATTGAGGTGCATTATGGGAAACGTAGGAACCAGCATTTTCGAGGTTGAGCCATACTAGAGACTAAAAGTAAGGATCAATTTTGACCATTTTTTTCATAATGTGTCTCTTGCATGTCTGCAAATGTTGTGCAAGCACAGTATTAAATAGCTGTAGTTGCCCTTTGTCCCATTTTTAATGTCAGATGTGTAGCAAAAGGGCAATTCCAGTGACCCAGAAAAGAAATGTGCTCCATTTAGACAGTTTACAACCTTCACAATGTCCAGCTAAAAGCAGCTATTTGTAAATGCATTTTGGCATGTGTTTTTTCCCTATCATGTAAAAATGGTAACAGTTCTTCCATTATGAGACATTTTGGAGCATGTTATCGAAACACGTGAAGGAACAGACATTTTAGCAGTTATAATTTGAGTTTGTTCAATGATTGCCACAACCCTTTTAATCAAATTAAGCTTGATTATGAAAAGACTTAATCGTCGCCCACTGAGAATAAAGAACACGCCGTTTCACCCACAGCTGAACAATAAAACATCAGAGGTTTCTCTGCAATTACGCCTGGGTGGGGTAATGGCTTTTCATTGTCTATTCATTTAAGTTACTCTGGGGGTTGAAATGGAAAGTTTGAGTGCAGAGAGGGACTGTAGTGCTCTTGTTAGGTGAGAGGAGAAGAGGGAGGAGAGGGGAGGGGATGGGAGGGAGGTGGGAGTGCGTGGGACAGCAGGGCAGACGGAGAGGGGAGGGGAAAAATGCAGCTTGGACATTCCCAGGCTGGGAAATATAGCGGAGAGTGAGAGGGGAAGAGAGGAGAGCTGTTTTCATGAGTTGAAATCTTACATAAAGAAAGATTTGAAGGCGAAAAAAATAAATCCCACAAAGGAGGCAATGGAGGCTGTTTGATAACAACTGAGAGGATAAAGCTTTTTTGCGGAGAATGCAGAGAGGAAGCAAATGCAGGAAAGAAGCTGAGGACTATGTAGGAATTCCTGACTGAAGTTATGGTAAGCCCCCCTCTCTTAATATATGGAGAACCCAAGTTTGTTTGGAAAATGCAAAAAAATAAAAAATAAAAAAAAATAGTCAAATCTAACTTTTCGAATACAGAAAAGACAGTGTTACTGTTCAGGCTTTAGGCATGATTCACAAAACATTGCCATGTCAAAAGGACTCAAAGTGCTTGTGTCCTCAACTCTATTTAAACGGTTTAAGTCCTATAAAAGGTTCCTATGATGGGTTTGTTCAGTGTTTTGCCCTATGACAATGTGACATTTTAAGTGTTGTCTACCTTAAAGGTATAATATGTAACATTTCTTCATTCACTAGACTTACGATATATGTTTTGTTGAACAAAATCCCAAATGTTTCCAACAATGTTCAAACCCAGAGAAATCCCTCATTTTATTTAAGGTAACGCATTTCCTTTGGTCACCTGTCAGTGGAGTCATATCCTTTTTACCTGCTATAGTTGCTATAACTTCCGGGGAAACACGGGAAACACCAGACGATACGTCAGAGCGTGAGGAAGGAAACAATACAATGTCACAAAAAGTCAGTAACTTTAATACAGCATTTTTTTTCATGGGCTGGGCCAGCGCTGTTATCCACGGTCAAAACAGTCTAAAAATATCTTTATGAACTTGTTGAGCGCCGCATCACGTTAGCTACAGTAGCTGTATGTGCAGTCGACTCATCTACTGGCAAGTCAGCAAGTTAACGTTATGTTAGCTAACGTTACTCGCGGTTATATCATTAGAATAAAATGATTACGTGATTAAACTTGACTAAACTTAACGTAAATACAATTCCTCGTCCGTGAACATGATTTCTGCCTGAGACACGTCAGATAGATTTTCATCTGCAATGGCAATTGCTCCCATGGGATCAGCTCCCATGATCCCACGCTACTTCATGACGTCATCCAACTACGTCTTTTGTTATTGTTTTGATTGAAAGACCCCTGGCGGCAGAAATGGCATGCTGTGACTTTAAGTTTACTTTTTAAGATTTGGATTTACTTGATACAGATACTTTTACATTTTCCAAACACCCAGACCTCCACATGTGCCTCAGAAACTCAAAACATCACCACTTTTATAGGCTACATATTCTCCTTTAATCATGAACTTCTCAAAAAGGCATGCATTTGATTTGGAAAGACGTTAAGTCAGCACTTATAACTCTCAATTTATGGCCTGCAAAGTTGTTAACTCCCAGTGGCAGCAAATTATAATGACATGATTTAAGTTGTGTGACGTTGGTGATTTTTGTGGTTGACTTGCAGAGGGAATCAGGGGCTTCACAAAAACAAAAGATCTCTGTGTCGCATCTCTAGGGATTTCGTTTACCATCCCCACCCACTCATGGTCTGATCCATGACATACGGAGGCAGAGAGATGGAGAGATGAGTCGGGCAGACACATGCACACATATAAGAAGATGAATTAAATTAAGATAGAAAGAAATCAGCAAAGAAAGATTTAGATCATTATCCCGCTTCTGTGTGTTGGGCAGGGTGGAACAGTTTGGCAGGGAGAGGAAGAGAGGAAGGGAGAGCTGGAGTGGGAAAGAGCGGAATAAAAGCAGAGGGTAGGGTTACTTTTTATTTTAGGAGACTTGGACGGTGGCAACGGTGGTTTCGGTGATGCCGCATTTTCCACATTGGACCTGGGAGAAAAGAAAAAGAGAGGGAGAGAGAGAGAAAGGGGGAACAAGGGATGGCATGGACTTCAGGGGAGGAAGAACATGTGCAGTACAGTTTTATCTTCCTCAGTAACCAGTTGGAAAAGTTTAGGGTGGAAAACAGTAACAGATGTACGCGAATATATTCTCTGCAAAGTCTTAAGTGTATAGAGATTGAACTTTTCCTATAACACCAGGCTCAGAAGACTGGATTTAACACTTTAACTGGAGTTGTGCAAGCTGTGTGAGGGAACACACGAGGAGTGAATGTGTGCATGCACAGGGATAAACATGGCTGCTAACACATGCACATAGGTGTTAAAATGCAATACAGTGACACATGCAACACTGCTCCTTTGCCATGAATATGTGGCAGAGGGTATTTCCATTCCACTTGTCTGGTGTGCTCTGATTTTGAAGCTAACTCTGGGATTTACCGGTCCTTTAGTCCGGCCAGGGAACAGGCCGATCCACACACAGAAAAAGCAAATTAAAGCAAACGATTCTCTGTTTGTTTTAACCTGCTTGGAGTGCCAGGCGGGTGGAGATAAGCGCGCTAGAACAATCCAGACAGGGTCAGCGATGTTGTCAGTCACAGGAATCTTTCTTTAACGGAGTTTCCTGTGATTGTCAAGACCATGCAGACCAAGGATGGCTGCTTTTCAACTGCTCATGGCCGTTTCACTGGCACCTTCATTGGGCATCCAAGCAGTGTGATGGGACAGCTAAGCTAGCAAGCTAACATTCTGCTTAGCCTAGCAAAGCCTAAACTAGGTAAGCTCAGGAAATGTCACACCAGGACACCAACAAATGTGACAAAAAGCCACGCTCCTCTGTCTCATGTACACACTATCTTGCACGCTATTCAAACAGAAGACAATGAATGGAGGCCGAGTGTAGTGTGAAATCTCATCTGCTGTGAAACTGGCCTTTCCTCTGTTCAACGACAGACTGTAGCACTTAAGTAGTCTAAAACAATCCCGGCTAGCTGTTTGACCTACAGGAGGTCAGGTTAGATTAAACAGGAAGATTTAGGAGGAAATCAGTCTCCGTCTCATTCTTCCTCTTATCCCTTTGTGTGTCTGCCTGTTTCTTCCCTCGTCTCCTCTCTTCACCTCTCTTCTTTCTGCTCCCTCTTTCTCTGTCGGCATCTTTCTCATTATTTTCTCCTAATCATGTCATCTTCTGTCACCCCCACCTTCTCTCTTCTGTTCCTCTCTTTCTTCATGTACTGTACGGGTCTACATCTGGTTTCCATCATGGTTGCTGCTGCTCTTGTTTCCCATCGATCTCTCCCACCGGTCAACCTCCTCCTCTTTCTTTTCTCTTTTCCTTTTTCTGTCTGAACCCTCGGTACTGTAGGGCCGTCTGGTTTTCTCAATGTCTCCCTGGCGCTCGGTCTCTTTTTCAATCTGTTTCTCAGTTCACTCACGCTTCAATAAGATGAACTGGCATGAAGGACGCTTCAAGTGCTGTGTGTCTCCCAAAACCACTTGACTTCTCACTTGCTTTATTCATGTCTTCTCAATTCTATTAGCACTTTCTCTGTCTTCTTTTTCTAGATTTATCTTTCGATCTCTGTTTCTTTGTGTGTGTGTGTGTGTGTGTGTGTGCCAGGCATCTGTTTGGAAGACTAACACTGCCTCTTCCGTTTCAGCCTACGTACAGGAGAGAAAGACAGGAAGTCTGACGCAAGAATGTCATACCCTGATTCCGTAGTGTGTCCAAATTTGACGCAAACAGGAGGATACACACTCGTGCACAACAGTGATTGTCCTCACCGACACCCCACGTGTTGTATGAACACACACACACTTTTCCAGTGACTTCGTGACAGACTGTAAATAACAGTGGACCCAGTGAGTAAGATGTCACCCGCCGAGTGTTTGTGTTTGCAGATTTGCTGCCCGTGTTTTCATGTAATTATACGTATCCACAACAGTCAGCAGGTGAAAGCTTTGGTGAACCTGACACATATATGGTCTGTCAATTAGTAGGCAAAAACATCCAAAACAACCCTTTGTCATAAGGCAGCATGGGATCAGTTGTAAAATAAGTATAACTCACACATATCCACACTCACATGCTTTCTTTTAACAGAGTTTTTAGCAGCATGTGACGGTCGGTGTTTGCTCAGTTGTCACGGAGACAGCTCCGTTGTAATCCCGCCATCATATGGTACTTCTGTATTAGTTTAACTAATACTCGTGCACTTCTCTAGTGAAAGCTATTGTTAGCATGCCTAAAATTAACCGTCACGTTTCTTGTCAAGCTCCTCGCTGAGATCTGTTCTTCGTCATGTTTCTAGTTGGATTTTATTTGGTGATAACGTGTACGGCTGGTTCTCCAGAGGACGTTGGAGATTGTGCTGGGAAGCCTCTCTGCCAGATTCATTGCATTGCATTATATCACACACGTGCAATTTTGTCCAAAGTGACACTTAAGTATCCGATTGAAGAGTAACTGAATTACACCCATGGTCCCTTAAAGCAGAGGCACCAGGTTATACATGAGAGTCTCCTCCTGTCTTGGAGTCTGAAAGGAAATTGAATTTACAAATTTCATCCGGGCTGCTTTGTTTCATGTGCACATATGGGTCTGTGTTAGAAAAGGAGAGCGACTAGTTGCATTAGATGCACTACAGTAAGCTACAGGTTAGACAGGAGCGAAGTACGCGTGCAGCAACTTGATCCTTTACTTAGACAAAACACATGGCATAGCTGTGTTGCTACAAACATTATCCCGACTGTAACGGAAAATAAGCAATATTCACATTTTTACAAGGATTTTGTGGTTTGGTGGAAAAGCAGCCTCACTCTTTTCCTTCCTCTATCAGACGTCATTCCCAGTGTGCATGAGTGATTGTGCTTCCAGACTGAGATTCCACTCTTTGGATTTTAGCTGTGGTATATCCTGTTGGAAGTTATGTGTACAAGCATGCTGGGAAATAAAAACAGGGGGGGAAAGGTGCTGGGTGGCATGCAGTTGTACATCACACATCCAAATCAAATATTGTTGCAGGCTAGCTAGCTTATCACTAAATAAGCTACATCGAGGCGTCTCAATATGAAGATGTTTAGATAAAATAGCTAGTGTGATGTGTAGAAATGGTTTCAGGACAGCTCTCCAAACCAGAGTGGCCTATTTGTACCAGCACGTGGGTAATGAAGCTCTACATTGAGTTGTGTTCTCTGGCACAAGCCACGTATTTGATCCTGAGGGGCTCTATTGAGCTGGATGGGCTCAAAGTGCAGGGTTGTCCCCCCCCCCCGACTTGTGTCTGTATTGGCATTAACAGTATCTTTAAGGAAACACACCAGAAGACATTAAATGGAAATCCACAAGTTTTTTGCTTTAATTTAGTGTTGTGTTGAATTAAGTCTTGTGGGATGCTTTTAAAGGGCTTTATTATAAGAGTTAGTTTCTGCTGGGTTGCCTTGTGATCCCCTGAACCCCCTGCTGTGCCTTTACTAGACTCAACATGTTCTGTCAGTGAGCCAGAAGGCAGTTTGAGCCTCTTTACAACCACTACACCTATTACAATATGCACTCTGACAGACACCGTCTCCTGTATATGTGATGCATGCGTCTTTACTCAAACTTTTTTTTTTAAATAATGCCAGATTTCTGTTATGTTATAGTAGTTAGTCTGCAGGCTTTAATGCATGTGTTAAAGTATTAATCCAGGTGTTTTCTGTCATGACACATCTTCACCACAGCATCATACTGTAGCTTATGGCCCAGCTAATATGTACCCTAAATAAGAAAATCTCCACTATAATATATATATATATATATACCATTTGGCCAGATGTTCACTTTTTAAGATAAATAAGAATGCTTTGGACACTTACCCTTATGTCCCTTTAAGAAGAACATTTTGTGAGTTGCTTCCGAAAATAAAACCCCTCCTGGTGATTGAGTGGTTTTGTTTGCTAAAAAGCCAACGAACTAACGTGACCTTAGAGCTGCTCTGTTTCTGGAAAACTGAGCTGCGTTCAGTAACATTTATGTAAGTTTTGTCTTTTTTGTTTTTTTCCAAGGTTGCTGTATAGTTCCTGTCCACAATTCTCTGTTACTATGGAAAAATAAAGCTGCACAGATTTGTGCCACTCTTTGTGTTATTGGTGCCATAAGGGCTGAAGTCACAGTTGAAAAATGTGCTTTGTAGCCAAGAGGATGGATAGGAAACAAAACCTAACATCTCCTGTGAGTGACCCTGAGCAACCTCAGCAGAGCAGGTCTCCAGTCAGTGATACTGTAGATCTGATGTGACTAAGTGTTCTGCTTTGTTTAGAAGTCTCAGACTTTCTCCTCCTTAGACTTCAGTCCCCCAGTGGCTTTTTTCTGTTCCACCACACAAGTGCTTGCGCTCTTCTGGGCCCACATTTCCATTTTTCTCCTTCTCCTCCTTCTCCTCCTTCTCCTCCCCCAGACTTCAAAAGACTTTTTCAAAGAACAATTGCAAATAAGCCTTGACAGTTGTTTCAACCTCAGTTTGAATACCTGATTTGTTGAATTTGTCTTGTCAAGGCTTAAGTTGCGTAAGTTGTTAGTCACAGGAAAAACTTTTTTGTTTGTAATATTCTATCCTCCTCTGTGGCTAACCCCAAACCCCCTCTGTACACGAAAACAAACCCAAAAAATCATTTTCAAACCCTGTTGAACCCAGGCCTTCTTCCATAAACCCACGCACCACCACCAGCTCATTCCCTCCTGGCCCCTCTCTCGCCAGCCGCTCTTTTCTTTTTCCGTTCACTCTGTTCTCCCATTCTGGGTTTTCTCCCATGGCTTTCTATCCATCCCCTCAGTTGTTGTAGTTCTTCAGCACAATATGCCGTCTGTTGAAGAGAATCCCAATTTAATTGTTGTCAGATGACATTCAGAGAGTCGGATGGAGGTGAAACAAAGAAAGTTGGGTTTTCTTTTTAAAAAAAAGAGAGGAGATGAGAGAAAAGGAGAGCAGGGAGGGGGATAAAACTGAGGAAAAGAGTGAGAGAAACAGATGGGAGGTTTGAGAGGAAACGTGAAGGGAGGGTAAGAGAAAGAGAGAAGTTCAAAAAAAAAGGTTGCCATGCCAACGGTAGGAAAATAAACAGTGTGTATTGCTTGCTCTGCTCTGTCACCCTCCAGCTCACAGGACTGCCCAGTGTTAGGATGCGTGTGTGAATGTGCATGCATGTAGGGAGTTCACATGTTGCAGTGGCTCTACTCTTTTGTTCTGGGGGTTCTTACATTTTCTGGGCCTGGGTGAAAATGTTTGACGCTCCCCAGACCATGCAACAGGAAGCTGAAAGTAGAATATGTGTGTGTGTGCGTGTATATCTTTGTGTGTCAGCAAAAAGCGAGACAACCCGGCTGTTAAACACAAACACAGACATTACAGTTGACTCAGTGTCCGGTTAAGGATTAACTCTTTCATGCCATCGCTGTCTCTCTCAGGGTTCGGAGGCAATGGAGGATTGTGTGCAGGGGGCGCTCTCATCGCTTTATCCTCCTTTTGAGAGCACGGCGCCACCCCTCCTGTCCCAGGTAGGACTCACACGCCGACACACACACACACACATACACACACACACACACACATACACCTTTACTCCAATCCACATCTTTACAGAAATAAACAGGGGAATATAAATAATGCAGGTTCTATTAAATAATAAGGCGATGTTGGAGTATGTGGGCGAGGTGATGTGCAGATATAACCTGCTGCTAGAAGCCAACACTAACAAAATTAAGCCAGCTGGTCAAATATACCCAAACCCTCTTCTTCCAAACAGGAACTTGACTTGTTTTACAAAAATCTGCTAACTAATTCTGCTTTGCTGAGCAGAACTGTTCTCTTACAGGTGCATTGTGGGAACTTTTTATTGGCTCTTATATCTCCAATTTAGCATTACAGTGCCAAGATCACATTTATTTATAGTGTTTTGTTTCCGCTAAAAGCCAGTGGACTACGGGGCCTCTGGGCTAAGACTTTTAAGCCGTGCTCTGTTAGCATTTATGGGAATTTAGTAATTGGTTTGTTCCATGTTGCCATGTAGCTTCAAATCAGATTCGTTTGTTGCTATGGAGAAAGCTGCTTGGTAAAACATGGATAAAAATAAGCAGCCATGGTGATTTTCTTGTTTTAATTTCTGATTACATGCTGTCTGGATTGAGAAAATTCTTCCACTCGTGAGTAAGTGAAACCCTTTCAAAATCCATTGGATACGCTTAAAAAAGCACCGAGGTCTAGCTGAAACAAAGGCTGCTCTTAGTGCGCGAGAAGCTGATGTTCCTACGATGAAAGGTTTCCCCCAGACAGCAATGACATGTAAAGCCTTCTGAATCTAATCATGTGATGCTCTGTATACAACCACGTTCTTTTTTTGCATACCTGTCCAGGTCTTTTCAGTGCTGGAGTCGACCTATCAACACGACAGTCTCCGTTACCTCCTGGACTACTTCGTTCCTGCCAAGCACCTCCTGCACAAACTCCAGCAGCACGCCTGCGTGAGTTCCAAATTGCAAACGCTGTGGATGAGAACACACAAGCTAATCAGAAGCAGAGTCAGCTGTCAAAGGCAAAAAAAAAAAAAGAAGCTGTCAGCTGTTTTGATTTCTTTGGTGAAAATGGTCAACAAGTCATTAAATCTTTGGGACAAAGTCAAGTCTCAAGACCTAAAGGGGATGTCTGAGCCAGGTCACAAGTTTTCATGAAACTTCCTGTGTTTTTAAGGTTTTTGGGGATAGCCCAAGTCAAGTCAAGTATTTAGGCAATCAAATCTCAAGTAAGTTAAAACTCACAGCAGTCAAGTCCATGTCAATCTCAGTCCTTATTTCTGTGCCCTGAATCCAAGGGTCAAGCCTTCAGTCTACTATCACAGTACCTGAAGACATGGAGACCCCATGTAATGTGACACAATACACTGTGGAGGGTCGGGTTTTTTTTGTGTAAAACTCTAGCTGGCTGGTAAAATTAGTGAAAGTGGCTGGTGAAATTTGAGATTTAACCAGCCGCTGTGACCCGACAGACAAAGGAGGTGGTTTCCTGCCTCGGAAGCTGCACTGAAACCGACAGAGATTAATGAAATACAGTGAACTGAGGGATGCATAAAAGAGACTCCCACATACACAAAGCAAATGCATGGAAATGGCATGATATATGATGCATTATGCAAACACTGCAAACTTTTACTTCGCGCCCTCACATCACTCCGTTGCACTTTGTGTCTCTCTCTCTGCAACATGTGTGTAACTTAAAGCTCTGAGGTTTACTGAACTGCATTCCTTTAACTTTACTTTCCAACACACACACATACATATAAAGATAAACAACACACATTGTTTAGCACAAGCTGGGAGGCTAAGAACAGTGTCATATTTCCCTTTACAGTTTCCCTAGACTTATACACACACACACACACACACACACACACACACACACACACACACATGCACAGGCAAACTTTGTTTTCATTGTAGCTGAGCAGAGCTGCCTGGGACGGGAGTTAGACTGTGAGTCACGACAGTAATTCCTTCCATATGTGAGTGTGTTACTGCTGTGAGCGAAAGAGAGAGAGAGAGAGAGAGTGAGCAACAGAGAAGCGGTGGGAGTCGAAGGAGAGAATGAACATGGCTTTCATTCACTAGCGCTCGCATGCGTGTGCGTGCACGAGTGTCCGAAAAAAGAGAAGATGCTGGAGGATGCAGATCATAGTAGACTGATTGAGGAGTTTTTGAAAAATGGTAGGTGTGGGAAAAGGAGAAAACACTGGGGTACATTGAGGGAGAAGTGGGAGGAGCGAGGAGGGCCAGAGGACACAGACAGTTACAGAATGTGGACTGACTCAAAACAGACAGACTTTTTAAAGAAATAAAGTCACACATGCTTTTAAATGCTAATATCCACAAAACTGTGCTACAGCAAGAGTCGAGGCAAGAAAGAGACAGGAGATAGGCTTAAAGGGGAGAAATCGAATAAGGGAGGGAGAGTTAGCAAAGGGAAAGATGGAGGAGAGGTCGAGGAAGGAATATAATTTGATCACGTCTCGTGAGCCTGGAGAGCACAGAGGGGGGAGGGTTAGACATGACTGGGAACAGCAGAGAGAGGTTCTGGATGAGTGTTATACCTCAGATTGCGAGAGAGAGGAGGATTTAGATCTGATACAGGATTGATTAAGGTGGGAATACCGTCTGGAATAAGGTGTTATTTGATTGTTGATAGTGCAGGATCACACTAGGGGCCTTCTCTCCTTCACCTATATTAAGAGATCTTGAGTAAATTGTGGGAGTATCTACATTTAGACCCATGTTGTTTAACGTGCTTGATTTAGACTTACACAGCTACCATGTGTGTTTTCCACTATATTAACAGTGGCTGGCTGTTGTGAAGAGTTTCAGTCTGACTCACGCTGATTCTCTGCAGCTATCCAGAGCCTTCTACTGTGTCACGCCAGCTAAGCGGTTTTACACTTTAGAAAACACTGCGTGAGTCACATGTCTGACATTTGTATGTGGCACTGGATTTTGGCCAGTTGAGCCAGTGAATTCTGTTGACTGGTGTGCTATCAGATCTAGAAACTCAACTCAATGAACAACTAAGCCAAACACAATCATGCAGGCTGGCTCCAACCGGCTAATGCAACTAAATAGCATAGTTTTTGGCAAGAGGGGACCCCAAAGGCAAGATTTTAAAAGGGAAGTGAGGGCACTGCACAACCTAAAGAGGTACAGAGAAATTTAATTTCATGCAGCTGAAGGTAAAATTTTGTATTAATGCATTCAACTTTCTCTTCTCTTGTCATCCCAGTCTCAGTACCTGGGCTGCTTGTTCCTTCACTCTGGCTGGCCTCTGTGTCTAGCCGAGAAAGTGGTCGTACAGCTCTCCACCCTGGACTGGAGGCTCCTGCGCAGCAATGACTTCTATCTGCAGGTGGTGCCCTTCTCTACGCGCTGCCCCCGGCTGGCTCTAAAATGTCTTGCCCCCGGGGGCCGCACCGTTCAGGAAATCTTGGTACCTGAGTCACAGCACCCACTTGTGTTCACCACTGAGTGGCTGCACAGCATCAACAAAGAACGGGGCCACAAGAGAGAACGTAAGGAGAGGATGCCCTATATGTCTGTTGACATATTGTTCTTTTAAACTGATTATAAATTCTAACTGTTTTATTGTATTTAAGGTTAAGCGTCAGGAAAAGGTCTTTTCTTACGTTTTTCTTAGGGTTTAATCCAGAAATAGGTTTATAATTAGGTTTTGTAGGTGAAATCGATCACATATTAGCCACTTCATAGCTTTGCCAGTAAGCAATGATTGTGAAGAAGACTACAGGGAAAGCAGGGGAAGTGAAACAGATGTGTGACCTGAAGAGGCATGTTTATGACCAAGGGATGGCCTGTGGGAGGGCAACAAGAGAAGGGAGAGATATATGGGTGTCAGCAGGTGGTGGATGGTGAGCAGATCCTAATAAACAGAGCTAAAGACAGACAGCAAAAGGGTCCACAGCCCATTTCTGCCAAACGTATACACTCAATAAACATATTAACTAGACATAAACTTAGTCTTCTCTCATCTTTGCAGTAGGAGGAGGACTTGACACCTGCCTGGTCAGTACATGTGATGGTGTTGCTCGACTTCCGTGGAAGGAGGTTGTCTACCCAAAATTCATCCACGACCCTTCTGAGGAACTGGGCCTGATGTCCAATCACGAGGGCCCCATATCCACCCGCCTGCCCAGTGAGGGGGGCAGCAGCCTTGGGGGCTGGGGCGGCTCATCCTCTGGAGAACTGGACTCCTGGTCCTGGGATGAGGAGGAAGACGATGGTTTACCACCAGACGGTTTGGACTCTGAGCCTGCTCTTCCCCGGCGAAGGCGCAGTGAAGATGGGCTCGGGAGGACAGCAAGGCATCCTCAGCTGGATGGGGACTATGTGGAGCTGTTGGAGCCCAGAATGGGTCCTGATGGAGGTGTTGACACAAAGCAGAGGTACCTGGAAATGCATGGAATTTGTAAGACCAAGACTTTGCCTCTGTGCAGGAGAGGTAAAGCCATCAAACTCCGGAAGGGGAAAGCTTGGGGATATGGGAGACTGGAAGGGTCAGGAAGCTTTCGAGCTGTCCTTGGTGCCAAAAGAGACATAGTCACCCAAAAAGGTGACATTTTACCACCTCGGCCTCCACCAGGAGTCACTGAACCTGTCAGAGGGAGACAGTCTTACTCCTCTTCAGCCCACAACTCTGATGAAGGAGATAAAATAAGTAGAGACTCTGAGGGCCTGGAAAGCCATTGCTTTCATTTTGATGGCCCGTTCAAAGAGAGGAGGCCTGGCGTGGGCAAGGAGCGAGATAGCAACGGCCTCACGCAGCCATGCAGAGACGATCACAGAGGTAAAGACTCAGAGAGTGGCGACACTTTAGTCACACATGAAATCCATGCCATGACGGAACACAAAGTCGTGCATGGTATAGAGGGCCACTCAGATCACGGATCTCATTCAGACTCTGTTTTCGAGGATATAGATAAACCACTGAGCGGAGACAGTGATGCCACCACCCCAACATCAGAGGCACCAGAGAGACCATTCCCTGGAGTCTTAGAAAGTGGAGAGAGAACCAATAGTGGATCTAAAATAAAGAGTTTGTCTAACCCAAAGGTTACAGAAGAAAGGGATGAAGGAAAGACAGGGGACAGGGTGTGTCCCAGAGGAAAGGAAGTTAAAACTGCAGGATTCAGAGCGCCAAGGTACAGGACACCTCACTTCTTCTTATTATTTGTTTTCATTATCACACTTTCATATGAAAGTACAGATCACTAACACTCACATTAGGCCAGAAACCAGTAGATCTAAAGACTCTAAACACAGTCTAAAGGACATTATATCCAAACAACATCATTTATAAAGTGATACAAATTATTAACTTTCTGTCGTACCTCATTAGTGCCTTCCTGTGCTTTGTCTCTAGGAGGAAAAGGAAGGGGAAGGGGGCCAAAGGGAGGGCTAGGTCTGGTGGTCGTGTGCACCAGAAGGCATCAAAACAGCAGGGTAAAGCTGCCCAAGCAAGTCCCACCAGCTGCTCTGCTTTGACAAAGCCGCCAATCGCAGAGGAGAACCAGTCGGAGCAAAGAGAACAGGCAGACCAACCTGATGGAGTCCCACTTTCAACTAAAGACGGGGCAGAGGACCCAATGAAAAGCACTGCAGGTCTGAAGACAACTCAATGTTAATGCATAAACATTCAATTCTAAAAATCATAAGATACTTACTGTAACTTTTGTATCTCTCAACAGAGACAGAAGCAGAATCTTCGCCTGTCTGCAATGGCCAATCAGGCACACCCTTATTTAACCACTCTGATGAGGAGGCGGGGTCAGGAGAGACATGTCCAGACCAACTTAATGGTGTTACATCCAAAGAGCCTCCCCTGCTGAGGGAACTGGACACAGAGCTTCTCCAGTCAGGAAAGCTAAAGTTGACAGGCAAGTTTCCTCCAGGCAGCAAGCAGCTTTGCAGTTAGTCTTGTGACTTTGTTGTTGTTTGGCTAGTAGGCCTTTACCTATTAGCGTCCGATTAACACAATTTTTAAAAAGTCTAAAACTTCATGAATACCTCAAACATCATGTCTTGAGGTATTCTACAGTATTCAAGGTAATCCAGTAACTTACCTGTTTACCTGATTTTTCCTGCAAACAGGAAATGCTAATTGCTAATTTGGTGTTTTCAAAGTTTTTATGCAGCACATCTGTAAAACTTTAAACAAACATAAGCTTAAAAAACTGAGCTCAAGGTGTAGCCCACAGCTAACTCACTAACATTATGGCAACATTTTACTTCCTGCTTGCATCCCCCATAGCATTATGGGAAATGTAGCTCCAGTGCATGACACTGACAAGCTTACAGTAAAGCATGAATAAACCAATGTAGCAGACATACCTCATTAGTCTCAGCACGTTAGAACTGTCTCTTGGCCTTCCCACTTAACGATTACCCTGATGCTTATCGGCCACAGGTACGGTGGACAGGTTGGGGCGTGCCCTGGTCGTCACTGAGACAGATGCAGCAGGGGAGAGTTTCTGTGAGGAGGAGATGGCCCGAGTCCTGGCCTGCTACCACAGAATCACTCGGTAAGGCTGCGTCCTTCATAGTTTGATTCAGACATCCCTTTACGGTATGACTGTACTTATGTACCTTAAAATCTACAATTGTTCTATGAACAAAATGACAATTTAACATATCTGAGCGTGCCAGCTCACCTGGCACCATCACCACCTGTTTGTTGCTCATGGCAAATCTGAACAAAAGTTCCACAACAGGTTTGGAAAGAAATGACATGAAGGTTGGTTTACATTAGTATGCATCATTCTTCTTCATTGTTTTAATTGTAGTGTAAAACCTTTCTTTTCTAACGACTGCTCCTGATTTGACTCTCACTTCTCTCCACCCGTCCTCATCAGGCCCGCAGCCAAAGAAAAAGGTCTCACAGTGTTAATGGACAGCAGACGCTCTTCACCCTCCACACTCAGCCTCTCTGCACTTAAATTATTCCAGGTGAGAAGAAAAAACAACATAGTTTGGCTAAATGTGCTAAATGTTTTGCCTGCGTGCTCTAATTTGCCTGCAGATGTGATGAAGTAGCTGAAGTACATGTGTTTTCTTGTGTGTGTTCCAGGTGTTGATTCCTGGAGGTCTTGGATCTGTTCTGGTTTTGGTGGAAGAGCAGCAGGAGTCCCTTTCTCATAACATGGAAGGAGCAGAGGTGACCTCATACGGATAACATGTTCACAGCAGTGTGTTCATTTCCTTTTCAGTTTCTTTTATTTGCAAGTGGAAGTGTTGAAACACAGGTATAACAACCACATGGAACTAATAAAAACATGCCAAAACCACAGAGATAAAGTGTGTGTGGGGGAAACATTAGCAAACAGGCATAACTGCTTATATATGAAAATCAAAATGTTGAAGAGGAAAAAAGATTTCACTGACCAATCTTTGTTTCTGTTCCTAAAATTTGATGAATGTCAGATGTTTTTAGCCGGAGCGCACGTTCACACTGTGCTTGAATCTAAATGAGACTTATTTCCATACGTTTGGCACATTTAGAGTTTGCAAATATCTCCCGTTTTACTCGGAAATTCAGCTCCTTGCTCTGCAGAGATCTTTCTTTCACGCGCGCACGAGGACATTTGTCTTGCCATGTGGTTTGTATTTCAGCCAGGCGGTTTTAAAACATTGCACGTTAAAGGGAAATCCTGCCCAAAAGATGTTAACACCGTTGGAAAAAAAGCAGCTGTTGGAGCTGCACTGCGCCTTCCTACGCCCGTTTTGTTGTGTAGAAGTAATTGTTTTTATCCTGCTGATAAATTAACAAAAGGACATGACGCAATATGTAATAGGAGAAGGTGTTTTTTCTTTCTCAGCTCTTTCTTTTTTAGAAAGCTGGGGAAAAATATGCATTAGTTCCTCAAAGAGTATTTATGTCTCGCCATGAGTGCAAAATATTATTAGCTTTGTCAAGTCTATATTAAACAGAGACATTTACTAACACTTAAGCCCTTAGATTTTAGAGTTAATATGTCTCCTCATGTCCTATTTTCTTTTTGCCTAATTTTCTAAAATCTCATTATTTTTTGAAACATTCCCTTCTTATTATTTCCTGTTCTGTGCAGATCCACACGGTGCGAGGAACAGGGGTCCTTCAGCAATATGTAGACAAGCAACAGCTGCCCAGAGAGATGGACGGAGACTTCTCCCACTGTCACTCAGACTGGCTGGTCTTCAGACTGGTGAGAATCTGCTCTTCTCTGTTTGAATAAAATTTATATATTTACGTTCCCTCTTAATTTTCTCTCCTAAATGTCTACATACTCCATAGTTTTTGTTCTACCAAAAAGCTGAGGCAGCTGGATTTACCAAAGTTAGAGTAGTTATTATAGTAGTAGTATTATGTTATTCACATTTATTTTATTTGTATGAATTACATTTAAGCCATTCCCTCATAGAACGGCTTTTGCAGCAGAGTCTCAAGAGTAGCTTTCAATATCACAGGTGGAGAATCTGCCACCTGTTTCATGTGCAGTTCAAGTAGTGACTGACAGAAGTTGACATGAAGGTACAGAAAGTCCCGATCGCACGCTAACAGGTGGGTTCTGAGCTCAGGAAGCTCATTACAATGTTACCACGAAAAGTGAGGGATAAAGGGACAAAGCAAAGTTTGGGATGGAGGAAGGACAGATGAGAGGGTGTCGGCTGGTGGAAGAGCAGCTGTGTTGTGGTGGTCAATGATTTCAGAGATCCGTGGTAAACAGGGTGTGGAGGATAAATCAAGGAAAAGAGGTCAAAGAAGAATCTTAAGGGCTCTTAATGGCTTCTCCTCAGACAGTTTATGTTGCTTTATCCAAACAGATGAAAACATTTCTCTGTCCTCTGCACTTTCTCCGACCCCTCTCATGGAACAAAGAAGGGATTTCATGCAGTTTCATTCACTAACCCGCGTCTGATTCACTTTCTGTTTGTGTCTCTTTTGAGTTAATTTGATGGAATAATTAAAACATGCATCTGAAAAATCAGGGATTCCACTCCTCTTTTTTTCCCCCCTTCAGAGTCTGGAGGGTCTGACCGAGCGTTGTGAGAGCGCCCTCTCACTCCTAGGAGAGGCCCTGCAGTCTATGGACACTGAGCCAATGCCAGACCACATCAAGGTACAGAAGTCCAAGATGACGTGCTTTTACCCTTCCTGTTTCAGTGTGATGATAGTGATGATAGTGATGTTCCTGACAGACGAGTACAGAACAGAAACATTAATAAGCACGTTGCTCTTCTTCAGATGGTTCCTCTGAGCATCGACAGACACAGGCAGCTCATGGCGAGCGTCCTGGCCGACCAGCGCTTAACTGAACTACAACAAAGGGGCGGGGCATGGCTCGCAGGACTGACCAATAGTGCATCTGGACTGGCACAGAAGTCACCAGACTGCAGGTACCAGAAGCCACATTTGTATACTGTACTAGAATCTTGGTGCTTTTGAGGTCCCTTTTATTGTCATATTTCATTTTTATCCCCTTCTTACTTTAGAAAGCCCGCTTCTTGTTCCCGGGAATCAACTTATTTAAATACTTACTGTAAAACGCTATATGTAGCATAGCACTGAAACGTATCTGCATCAAGGAATTGATCAGTATTATGAAAAGAGGTGAAAGAAATTGTATAATAACATTCAGTAACCAGACTAATATATTCACATTCAGATTTAGAAGCCTACACTCATTATTTTCAGTAGCAAGGTGAGCATCTGCATATATTTGGATAATAATAGGCTTCTTCTCATTATGATGCTAATGAGACTGCATACTGTTGCAATATACATTAGACACAGGCCTATTGAAGTATGGCAGTTTAAAATATGAAGATGTAATGACAAACACAACCATTGTAATTGGGAAAATACTCCGACATGCAGAAACCACCGTACAGAAGCAGCTCGGTCCCGAGGGGGCAGGAAAGGGATCTGCATGTCCCGTTTTACTTCTCAGATTTTGTCAAGATGAGTTCCAGCTTAAAAATACTTCTCATCGCGAAAACGAAGATGTTTGCTTTCAGCCAAAGAATGGAGACCAGCTGGAGGAAAAAAGGAATGTAAACTTAACATCAAATAGGGGACAGAGTGATTTGAGCGGCTTGTTTGTTTGTGCCCTGACTATAAGCTTAAAGATGATCTGAAGGCTGTTGTATTTGTAGCTGTTCTTTTTATCCGGTAATGAGTTTTGGCTCTGTCTGCACAAGAATGAGGCCAGATTCTAAGTATAGGCTGATTGCTGATTTGATTCCTTTTTTGCCTCACAGTTGGTATGCAAGGCTTTTTTGTTTTTCATAATTGCATCATTTCAACCAGCGAAAATGTGGGCTTAGTCATTAGACTATGAATCAAATAAAAAAACATGCTCCAGTTCATTAGTGATTGCCTGGTTTGTCTGCTTGATTTTGTCCCATCAGGGCTGCTCTTGCTGCGACCTCTAAACTCTATGACAGCGTGGATGACGCCCTCCACCGGCTCGTCCGAGTGTCCAACCAGAGAGGCCGCGACCTGGAAGCTCTGGGACGACTGGCGGGGCTGGTGGACAAACTGGAAAAGGTGTGTGAGGGAGGACGAAGATGAGTGTGGTTTTACTCTCATTTCACAAAGCCGGCAGGCTGTTCTCTAAGACTTTAAGATTAAGTGTTTTAAGATATTTCTCAGTGTCCAGCACTGCGCTCCACCCATCCTCACTCCTCCTCACTGCTCCCAACAGGGATTGGGTAGAAACGCCCTGAATTGCTGGTGTTTAGTAATCTCCATATGTTTTCTCTATTGCTCCTTTCCCACAGCACAACAAGACAGATACTAGTGTCCCATGCAAAACAGTAAAAAGCCTATTTCTTTCTGCTTCTCTCTCGTTGCCCCCCATGCACTGTGAATATGTTGTGTCACCCCTCTCACCCCTCTCTGCCTCTCTGTCTTATACCCCAGTGTGATAAGGAGATTGAGCAAGTCCAGTCCCAGCTGGAAGACTACAAGGACCCTCCTCTGTCCCTCAGCAGACTCTCGCTCAAACAGCAGAAATTCAAGACATTCAAAGAAACCGCCAATGTGAGTGTTCGAAACCTGTTTCTCTTCATTTTTCGGTGCACTATTTATTAAAAACCTTCCAGTACCTATACATAAAAATAACTGTTGCATAATCAAAATATGTTTGTCGTTTTCACGTTAGAGCACACTGCTTCGATGTACTTGGCTCACAATCACAGCATGAATCTTAAAATTAAAGCCACTATTGCAGGATTTAACAAATCCTTCCTCTGCGGCATTTCAGTGGTAGTATAAAGAATATCATGTAGACACAGACTGCAGCAGTTTTCATCAGGACTATCGCACTTTTTTACAAACAAAACCATAGGCTATGCCATCAGAATTCATTTTGAAGACTGTACAATCGTATATACATAAAACTCCTACACATAGCAGCTTTAAAGCTAGCCTCTGTAACATCTGAAAGAAGAGTGAAACGTTCTTCCTGTAACTAATGAAAAGTTGAATTCATAAGCAGTAAAATGCACTGTTGTTGAGTTCAAACTTGCTTGGTCTGGTATGACCAGTAGCTAATCGTGGCTAATGTTAGCTAATTCAAATGCATTTATGATTGATGGATGCTGGTGTATAATGGATACTACTGAGTCACTTCTCTACTAGTATTACTTGCATTTTCAAAGCTTACCTAAAGTGTATTATTAACAGAAAGCCAAAGTCCGGATGCTTAATGCTAGCTGCTGTTCTGCTAGTTTCCGTAATTCAATATAGTCTCTCATATAGAGTTTGTTTAATCAGTCTTTCAAAAAATTTGCACTGTCGATGTCATTTTGAATGAGGTTTTCTCCTTTGTGGAACATAACTCAGAGGTTTAGGTTTCACTTCGTCTCTCTTTATGGAGGCGCTCTAATGTCCTCCACTAAAACAATACAACCCCGCAAGAACCCTAAGCTACATGTTACTTTGAATACTTACTGAAAGACTTGAGGAGTCAATAACTAAAATGTTAAATGTAAACAGACGTGTTTTGAGTGCACTTTGCTGTTGAGTGGTATATTTCTGTCATTCTCCTGCAGGCTAATGTACACGTTTTGTTGGTTTATTCCCCGCAGAGGCAGTTACCATTAGTCTAGTCACAATTTCCCAAAGTGTATCTTATCAAGCCTCTACAGTAAACACTTCCAGGCAAACACTTCACAGTGGATCTCTCTGAATTCTGTAGGACCTGCACAGTGAGACTCTGTCAGTGCTCAGTGATTTGGAGGGCTGGTGCGAGCTGGACTGGGCAGGCCTGAGCAACGTCCAGATCCGACTTCCTCCGGTCAGGGAGAAGCTGAGAGACATGTCCCACTGTCTGTCAGACTGCTGGACCACCCTGGATAACACACAGAGGCTGCTGTCCACTCTGACCGAGGTAATGCAGCACAGGGAGCCATCTATTATTCACACTGGAAGTTATGATCACATATTAACGGCTACAAAACTTCCTAAGGCCACTAACTGTGCTTTCCTGTCTCCTGTGCAGGCCACCCAGTGGTGTGATGCAGTCTGCTCCACCTCCTCTTCCCCTTCTTCCGCTTCTTCCACCTGCCCTCTCGCCTCCCTTCCTCCGATCCCCCCGTCTCGTTTCCAGGATGCTCGCTCCTTAGCCATAGAGCTGGGCGGCGGGGCGCTCCTGGATCTCTGGACCCAGACAGTAGAGCGCTACCAGCGGACCGTCGCGCAGGTTAAACCCCGCTTCCTTCAGTCGGACAGGGCCCAGAATCAGGGCCAGGGGAAGCCAAAGACACCTTCCGCCAGCAGCTTGTGGGACCTGATGGGCCCTGAGGGAGAGGGCGACTGGGGACTGGGAGCTGGAGGAGGCGAGGGGGGGCTGCAGTCCTGGGGATCCCTGGCATCGCTGTTCAGACCGCAGACCTGCTCCACACTGAAGATAGGAGAGGAGAAAGGGAATAAGAAAGACGGAGCAGGGGGGGGAGGAGCAGGCGGAGCTGGAGGAGGGAAGTTCCTGCAGAACCTTCTGAATCCTGTAAAGAAGAGTGTGAGTTTTAATACTTCATGTGTCTTACTTGCTAAAATATTAATACAACAATACTGCTACTCTTTTCTATTATATTCTGCTTTTTGAATTAGAAAATATGCCCCTATCCTATTTGCAATAGGATCCATATTGCATTTCATTTTGCTATTGAATGGTTTTAAACTTTAAACTAGACTATTTAGACATTTTCTGGACTTTGACTCGCAGGTCAACTTGTCTTTTGATAAGAGGAACAACAAAATCATCTCCTCAAAAACTTGAATTTTCCATTTGAATGGAGCCACCTTTCAAATGTCAATGTTCACACTTTGATTCCCACATAATTACCACAAAACAATTACCAAAGAAAAGTGTCAAAATGCTCATTATGAGGGCGTATTTATCTCAAATAATAATCATCTGACCCTGCAGTTCTTCTCAACTGGATGGTGGAGCATTTAGCTAGTTGCTAAAGAGCCAGATATTTCTCTCAGAAGTTGGTGGAGACAAAAACAGAGTGATAATATGTCAGTGTTTTGTGAATAGGGTGTTCTATTGCCCCCCAGTGGCCAAAAGATATCCATGAATGCAACTTTAACAGGTCAACAATACAGTACTGGTTTAACCTGCATCTTTCTATTGCTAATGTTTCTCACCTTACAGCCCACAGATGCCCCGCCCCCTGCCAAGCCCCCCAGGAAGCGCCACCCAAGCTTTGACCTCCAGGCTCTTCTGGCACCCCGCAGAGGCACGGCCACCCCCAAACCCGAGTCCCCGGTGGGCGGGCCGAGCCGTAACTCCCCCATGTCCTGGCTGGGGAGACGGGCGATAGCTGACCCAGTTATTACCACTAGCATGGCTGCGGCCATCCCTGGATGGGGCGGAGGAGGAGCTGGAGGAGGGGTGTTAATACGAGGGGTGGAGGTCAGCAGCAAGGAGGTGATAGACCACACGGGGTCGCCTCGGCAACACGTGCTGCTAGGGAGGACTGAGAGGGAGACGGGGACAGATAGGGCCGGGTCAACTGCACAGAGGTGTGTTTGTGTCATTTTCATGTCTTTTCTTCTCTTTATTTGCATTAAATGTTCTTCATGTGTTTCTCTTTCTGCGTGGGAACTTGTGTGTGAGACAATAAGCAGGAGAAAGTCTTGAGTTAGCCGCTCCAACACAAGACCAACATTATAAATGACATTAAGAACAGGCCAGGCTGAGATGAAAGGGTGAAGTGATTCGTCCTTTTTGGGATAATTTAAGCATTAAATCTCAGATGATTTTATCATTACTAACTGTTCTGCTATCTTCACTCCCACTTCCTCCTTCCGTCCACTTCTCTTCTTTCTCACACATTTGTTTCTCTTGTACCATGTTCTTGCTCTTCTTATCATCGTCATTGTTTCTCCCCCCCGCCGTCCGTCCTGCAGTAAGCTGTACCTGCTCTGGTGTCGGATGCTGAGCTCGGAGAGGCAGTATGTGGCTGTCCTGAAGGGGGTAGAGGAGACATACCTCCCCTTACTGGAGCTCTCAGACACCCCAGCCTCCATCAGGGGGAAGGCTGACACCCTCTTCCCCAACTGGGCCAGCCTCAGCACCTTCCACTCGCAGAACCTACTCCCTGCCATGGAGGGCGCTCTTGTGCAGAGCTTGTTGCAACAGGACTGCTTCAGCAAATACGTAAGTTTTCCTAAATGAAAAAATATATCGTTTTGAAAATCTGGGCCTTATTTATGTTGTTTGAGCCATCTGAGTCTTTACTTGTGGCGTCTTGGACTACCAAGAGTCCCCAGGCTTTCTGGCTTGTGACTCCTTAAAAACTAGAGGCTACTTGAGCCCCCTCCGTATGTCTATAACGTATGAGCACAGATTGATGTTAGAATCTCACCTTTTTAGAGGCCTAATGGAATAAACTATCCAGTATTTGACAAGAAACAAAGGAAAGAATGAAGAAAATCCTGAAGAAGAAGTCATTTTGTGGAAAAATTTACTTTTTCTTATTCCCTATACCAGTAAGAATCTTGTAGCCCCTTCAGGCCTCTTGGATGGTCCCGACCCCCAGGTTGGATACCACTGATGTACACCAGTTATGCATGCATGTCATTGCGCATTGCAGAGCCTCCTTACCTTCTTAAAAGGAGGATATAAACTATACAAATAAAAAATGTTAGCTTTGCAAAAGGCTGATCTGTAATTTTGCTGGAAATCCCTGTGAAACAACGTTAACTTTGTTAAGGACCTCATTCAATTTACCAGAATGTATCCAAATAAAAGCTAATAAGTAAGTAAACTGTCCATGTAGCACTTTTCCAAAGCATTAGAATCTGCTTTAAGTGTTTCTTTAAGTCGATCAGATTCAAGGCAATCCATTCAAAACATCAGCTTCCCCTCGGTTCGCTCACTTCTTTTCTCCACATCTGTTTCTCACACACAGCGGGAGCAGTTTCTGCAGTATTCACACTACATCAGAACCAAACCAGAACTGGACTCTCCGCTCGTCACACAGGCTGCCGACTTCTTTAAGGTAAGATTCATCCTGACGCTGCTGCCTGAATTACACCCTTACATCTCTAAAACATCAACCTGAGATGTCAGTGGAAGGGTTTCAATCTGGGGAGGGTAACCAGATTTTCTGAATGCGTCTCCCTGCTTTTCATCATGTCAGAAAACATCTTTTCAGTTCAAGAAAAGCGCCCAGTTTACTCACTGATGATCACACGTTCTTGAAGCTATACACACAGAAAGGGTGTCAGGGTCACAGAATTCTAATTTAGTTATTTTCCTTTTAGAAAATCTGTTAAATCACAATGTGAGAATGTCATTTATGAGTAATTTTGGAGCACATCACAGGCACAAACCAATTAAAGTTGTTTTATTCAACAGTGGCTGCAATTAAAAATGAGCTGTATACAGTAAAGCTAATTACATGTTTAATGTACACTAGAAAAGCCAATTAAAGGCGGATTATAGAGAAAGTAATTTGAGCTTGCAAGCTACAATTAACTAAAACTAATACTTCGACAGCGTTGTGAGATTACTAAGAGGAATTTTAAAGCAGAGATCACAGTGCTTTAAATCTCTGAGACTGTATTCAAGTTGTGAAGTGGTTCATAAAGGAGCATTTCTGAGAAACCACCACCAGGAGGCGGTGTGAGCTCACGTCCCACCAGGCAGCAGCTTTAAAACAGCTTGAACATGTTGTGGATTATGACTGCAGGAGGGTTTAATGGTTATCGTGCTGGTGATCAGGCTGAATGATGATGGGGATCATTTTGGGGATGACGGTGATGATTGTTATGACGATGAAGACAGGATGCCACGCAGACTTTCACAGGGTTCCAGTGATCTGTGGAAACCCAGACGGAGAAAGAAAGAAACACATTAAAATGCTTATGTTTGTTCTATGTTTGCATTTTCCGACCGACGTAACTTCAGGATACAATGACCAAAACAATAGTTTTGATTAAACATGCCTCAAGGGGTAACTGCAGCAGACCAGAAGAGCTCTTCACCAGTCACAGTTTTAAAAAAAACAAACAATTCGTTATGAAATTCAACCTAAATGTCATGGAAAAATTATCTCTGAAGACAAGTGAAGACACAATCAGATTAACTCCAACATAAATCTTCACAATATACTTATTTTATACACACATGCAATAAATTATATATTCTTAGTTCAGCACCATACAGTCTTTTGCTTGCTTTTTATATATATTATGATGTATATACAGTTGAAACATGTGTGATTGTAAATAGTGTAATTTCAAATCTTTGTTTATTCTTACAGATTTGGGAAATAAAAAGTATAACAGAATAATTTATACATGAAGAAAAGGGGGGAAAACAGTTTTTTGTTTCATTTTCACTGTTTTGCACTTTCACCATTACTCATTTCACATGAGAGAACTTAACGTGAAATTGCTTTACACATGAGAAATTGTTCAAAAATAACTCGATTAGTGACCACAGATTGCACTGTGGGATAACTTTGTTGTTTTGGACACAGCCCTGGTTTGATTCATGCTTTGTGTCTGAATGTGACACCTTAAGAGACGGCCAGGTCTAACATTTCCTTTTCTTCCTCTCTCTCCTCTCCCGCAGTCCAAACTCCCCCTGGCCTCCCCCCTCTCCCCACTGTCCTTCCCTCACTGTCTTCAGGCTCCCACTCAGAGACTGGAGCAGTACTGCGAGGCCCTGGAGGAGCTGGGAGGGATCAACCCCGCCTCCGACTCCGCCCTCTCCATCCTGAGACACGCCCAGCGGCACGGCGAGGACCTCAGGGCCAGTGACCTCATCGTCGCATGTCCGGTGAGAACGCCTGTCCCAGTTTATGACTCTGCAACTGTGCAGTCCCACTTTCTTTTCTCAGAGGGAAAGAAACAAAGTCATCTTGATGAGGTCAGGCAGCTGGAAGAGATGGAGTCATTTTATCGCTCTTGTGTCTTTTATCTAGAGTTCATTATTTACAGTTGTTAGTTTTTTAATAAGGGAGTTATCAGTATTTTTTGAAATATAACAAAGTACAAATACTCTTTATGTAATCCATGTTTAAAATGTACTTCAGAGGAAGCTTCAGAAGCTCATTTGCAATTTTTTTGTTTGTTTCTACTGGAAGGGTTTGTGAGGGTTTCTCATCCCAAAAAGATCATGTTTATTGAGATCTACAATGATAAACATCGTCTTTCATTAGGAAATACAGCATGTTGTGTGGGCGTGAAATGAAAACATGAACTTTAAACTGGCTCAGAACACAAATAGAGGAAAGTGGCAAATCAAAGAAAGTAAAGTGGGAGAAAAGATGGAGTTTTCTCCACCACCACTAGGAAAGCTCTTGCTGTACCACTCTTGCAGTTCTTATGCATGTACGAACAAAATAACCAGCTTTAACTTTTATCAAAAAGTCAGAAAAAACACCACATCCACTTGCCCCATATTGTTCTACTCTGACATAGCCGAATCATTCAGAGCTAGTCGTGACAAATGTTCCCACAAACACACACACACACACACACACACACAGATATCCTCCCCCTTTTCAAGCGATGGGAATGATTACGGCAGCACAAACACTCCCATTGAGCTCCTTCAAATCGCGCTGCAAAAGCTCTCCAAGCAAAACGAGCGTAAGTGCAGGTGTGTGTGTGTGTGTGTATGGGTGGGTGTGGATGTGGGTGTTCATAAAGTGTATGAAGCATCACTTACATCATGACCAACACATCTCTAGAGGTTTAAAAATAAAAAGAATCTGCGTGACAGGTTGCTGGTAAATGATTATATATATATTGGCAGAGCGGTCACGGTTGAGGAAACGTTAGCCGTAAATATATTGTTATGTTGTCCCGTTTTCTGTTCGTTTGTGTCTTTGCCTGTCTAGTTTTGAGTCCTTGAAGAGCATTATATAAGATTTGACTTTTATCAACCTCCATCTGCGTCTGGTAGGAGTTGCAACAACATCACAGCCTCTTTTAACCCTGTAATTGACATGAACAATGAAGCCACATTATTTATTTATTTTTATTTTTTTACAAAAGACATGAGTCAGCTGGCCAATTAGAGCACAGATCCAACAGAAAGAAAGGATGCTTGTGAAGAGGGATTTCAGTATGTCACCATGCGAGGCGATGTAATAATAGCACTGCTTTGTCCTTTTCTTTATCGACTTGAGGGGAAAAAATGACTTTTGAATCGAAAAACACAGAAGATGAAGGTGGGAAGGTTTGAGATTTTGCTCCATAACAGAGAACAGACCAGAAAGAATGTGTTTAAAGCCCAAAATGAGCTCAGGTAATAAATGTGTCAATAACCTCATTAAGTTTGTACTTACTGGCCCTTTAAAATGTTCCAAAGAGTCTGATATTAGAGTCTTATTTCACTTGTTTGCAAAGCTGTTTGTTTTAAGGATCTAGTATAGGAATCTGCCTTTTTACAATATTTTATAACCTGTTTCAAGACAATTTAATTAAACTTTGTGAAATATTTCAACCCACTGACCCCATTTTTAACTCCATTCAAGGCTAAATGGCCTCCTAAGATAGAAATGAAGATGGTATCTTTTGCAGATAAAGGCCCTGGGCCTGCGCCTCAGGTCAAGATAAGTGAATCTTAACGTGTGTGTGTGTGTGTGTGTGTGTGTGTGTGTGTGTGTGTGTGATTGCAGATCCCCGTGGCGGAGCGCGGCGAGCTGGTGCGGCAGGGTGAGCTGATGGTGTGCGGGGGAGCTCGGAGGAAGCGAGCGGGCGTGAGGAATGTTTTCCTCTACCAGCACGTCATCATCTTCACCAAACAGAAGAGCCCCGGCCCGGGACGCATCGCCTACAGCTACAAACACAGCATCAAGGTACACACACACACACACACACACACACACACACTGTCTCTGTCTCTATTTCACACTCACATAATCTTTTCTTCAGTTTTCATTATCTCCCTCTCTCTCACAAGCGCTCTGTGTTTGAAGAGTTTTGAGAAAAATCCACTTTCTGTGTTGATTAAATTAAAAGAAAACTAAGCCAAACTGAGTCGGAGGCGCTTAACGTTTCTCCGAAGAAGACACTCGATGCCAGGACAGGACTCCACCTCTTGACCTTGACTTGTCCCCCTGCAGACGGGTGAGATGGGTCTGACTCAGAACGTCGGCGACGATGGATTGAAGTTCGAAGTTTGGGTCCGACAGGCTCCTCGCACCAGAGACTGCATCACGCTGCAGGGCAAGGACAGGGACGACAGGGTGGCCTGGACTCATGACATTGCCCACCTGCTGTGGACGCACGCCATCAACAACACAGGTACAAGTCTGACCTTTGACCCCAGAGGCCTCAACTTAAGACTTATGACACTTTTGGAAATGCGTCATCAACTGAAAATCTACACAAAACGTGTTTGGAGCTTCAGATGAGTGGGTTTACAAGACAAAGAGAACAAAGGGAGCAGTAGGATAGCAGCTCGAGGCTACCTTCACCCAACATACCTGAATCTTTCAAGTTGCATTGTGGGTAATGTAGGTGTCAGGTTTTGACAAGGAAGAAGAAGAAAAGTACTCCTTCAACTAAGTTTTCGAGTCAGATGCAGCAAAAGTGAATTGACTTAATCATATTGTTTTCACTCTTCTCTTGCTCTTCCCAGCATGCACTGGGTGTAATGCAGGAAAACACCCTGAACAATTGGCCACTTCACCCATTTTTCATCCTGAATCCAAACGTTGTTATGTGGACAAGAAGTCTGACAGTATCCCTGTTTTAATATGTGTTTGAAAGAAGAACGGGTGGCTGGACAGAAGTCATATGGACTCACTTGCCCTCGGGCTAGGTCAATGACAAGTCTGATTTCTCTGTGTAATTTGTATCTGGGATGATTATTCCCTTTCCTATGAGTATCAGCAGCAGTCCCTTTTGCTGTTTTATTGTTTCATTTGTATTTGCCCAGTTTTTTAAGCATAAAGAACTGCCGGCTGTCACATGTCATACCCACCTCCTTGTATTCATGAAACCATAATATTCAGTCATTATATTGCGAGGTGCTTTATATGAGAGCTTCTTGCAAAAGCAGTTGGATTCACTATGTGATTTCTCCTCTGTGCTCTCTCTGCCCAGAGTTGTGTTTGAAGGAGTCGCTCTGCATGGGAATTTCCAGTAAGCTGCTGCTGGACGCGACAGGAACTCAAGGCTCAGAACTGGACTCCATCTACAGTCTCAATGACAGAGGTAGGCTCAAACGGGAAAGCACCTGTAGCACCTGCTGCAGGTACCGGAAGAAAAGCACGTATTTGCACCAAAGATGTCTTCATCCAAAGATGAACTGACATCTACAGGTAGATCACTAACAGTAAAGTCCGAGCACTTTTAATGTGAAGCCACTTTACAAATACAGGAAGTCAGGAAGCGTTTTTCAGTCCAGACTGTGGCTTCAGGAAGTCGCTTTCATGTGACCACACTGGATTACCGGATTGTTCAGATTTGCTTTCTGAGCTGAAAGTGGTGTGGCCCTGAGATTACAGACAGGAAACTAAACGGGTCCTGGGTGTATCTCCTCATGTGACAGAGTAATAACATTGCACATGTTTTTTTTTTTTCTTCAATCTTGTGCCCCCGGGCTACTCTATGAATGTTTGATATTTGTTTCACACTGAGAATCTTTGAGGAGCTGTGATGTGCCTGCAGAGAATATGTAGCGCAGTCAAAGAGTTTGACTAGGGACACACGTTTTACTTCTGCTAAGATCAAATCCCATCGCGACCTTCAGTCCCATGTCTCCCTTAAACTGTGGCATCTTATACTGTATTCACAAAAGACAAATAGTAAAGGGACCCCCATCGCAGAATACTGCATTTACAGCATTATCTCGCATTTGCATATTGACTTTTAGCAGGATCATGATAATACTATCTTACATGTTATCTACTACTCTGATATAGTGACTGATCAAGCTGTAATTAAAGTAATAAAAGTGGTCACTGAGTGTGGTCTCATTAAATGCATCATCGTCTGTGGCTGTGGCTGCTACAACAGGCTGTAAACTCAACACCGACTTATTAACATGTTAGCAAACTGAACATATATTGAGATCATTTCTGATCGGCTGTGATGCAGTCTGACTGCAGAAATCCATTCAGCAATGTAAACCTTCAGTGTAAGTATCTGTAAGAGAAATCTGTCCATAAAAAACTAACGAAGAATAAGTAAGAGACACTGAAAAAATAACATCATTATCTTACTCTTATATGTTATGCTATCTGCAGAATTAACTCTCTTTCCACCTACAAAAAAATAAACAGCATAATCAGAATTTCACCTTAACAAAAGAGAAAATGAACAAATGAGAAGCAGGTTGAAGGAAGGTTACAGCATGATCTTTGTCACAAAACATCTCCTGGAACACACATCACAAATGAAATCTCTATATATTCTATTACATCTGAGAGGGGAGTTTCCCTTTAAGAAACGAGGCCCGCCCACAGCGTGAAACATAAAAAAAAATCTAAATACAAAACGCACAATCTGAAATGTAATTCTTCAGATTCCAGACCCACCATCCAGTCTCCAAAGGCCACTGTGGCCCTAGAGCCAAAGTGATTTCCCATTCATAGTTCAATGTAATGCACATACTGATCAGCAGGTGGCTCATTGAGTGCAGCAGCTCAGGTTTTCAATGCATGAATTGTCCTCCGGGACAGAACACAGTGTTAGAAATTCATTGAACAGGATGAGAAAAATGCCTTCTCTCTCCGACTCCCTCTCTTTGTCTCTCCCATAACCAGTGTCTCGCCATTTTTCATTTGAATAATACATTGTGATACAATGATTTTTGCATTATAGAAGTGCACACACACACAAGGCTAATGTCAATTGCAAACAATCCATGCATGCAAATCATGCCTGAATGCAGGATGGTATCATTATTTGAACTCCACTACCTGGAGCAAAAAGATAGCAAAATATATATTTTAAGTGTGTCTAACACCTGCTGGATATACTGGATTTAGATGCTTTTGTTAACCTATAACCGCCTCCCTCACACACACTCTCTGCCTGTCTCTCTCTCTCAGTCCACAGTAGCTGCTCAGACTCCTCCTCTGCCGGCAGTCAGAAGGAGGGGGGATCCCCGGCGTCTGGGAGGGACCCCAGGAGAAGCTCTGGATCAACAAGTTACTCACAGGTGTGGTCACAGCGCACCTACACCACACACACAATCATTCCAACGTGGAAACTGCATTTTATTTGCAGAAATTAATCAACACTTCTCCGTCGTTAAATATAGATTTGAAATGTGAAGAATGTGAATATACGAGGGTGGGTTTGGTTGTTTTTCTTTCACACTTTCACACCACAACCCCCCCCCCCCCCCCCCATCGCAGAAAGAGTCTTTATTAGGAAACTACCTGCATTTCCCAAAGGAGTCCCTGATAGAACTTTGTGATGGCTGAGGAACTATCAGGGTGGAGTTTGCAATGCTGAACGCTGGTCAAAGACAAGCCCTGAGAATGCTAATGAGTTCTGCATTCTTTCAAACCATGCAGTGGTTGTCACTAGTATCAGTTCAGGCAGCCCACTCACATGGACTGTTATGTGAATGTTGAATATGTACAGCGTTGATATTTGGCACCAAGGCTCTGAGTTTGTCCCTCCCCAAACACCAAACTCAGCACAGCGGGGAGGGGGGAGTAATGACACCGACTCCCAGTGAAGCAAAACAGATTTAAAGGCTTCAGGTGGATGCTAGGGTGGAGAGGGGCTTCTGAAATGCTGATTGAATAGCAGCTACAACGTTAGTGCCAACAGTAGCGGTAATTGACAGCAGTCGGATGTTTGTCACTCCCAAAACACCAAACTCTGCACAGTAGGGAGTGGGGAAGGGAGGTAATAACTTCCCTTGTAGGGAAACGTAGATTCAGAGCCTACAGGTGGATGCCGGGGTGGAGTGGGTGGTAAATGACAGCATAGCGGGCATGGCAGCATAAGAGAAGGCCGAGAACTGTTGGCTGAAGCACATACGGCATGTTGCACTGAGATAAGTACGATGTGAGTGTGAACAAGCTCGCAGGCTTTGTTTCATTATTAGAATCAGGGACTGGGATTTTTTTTTTAAGTATGAGAGAGAAACAAAACTCAACTCAAGTTTAGCCTTCAGTCAGTCATGTAGCTAGGGCACGACAATGTGTGTGGTTGTCATGATTTGGAGCAGCCGAGGAACTCTTTGGAAATAAGTTACCTACTTAAACTTTGAGTGATTTGATCCCGTCACGCTTTGTCTGTGTTATAAGCTGTTTACACTGTTTGAGTTTGTCAGGTTTGTGTTTTACGTTGGTTTGAATCTGTGTGTTTTTTAATGGATATGTTAAAAAAACACTCAGCAGGGTGGGTTTGGAGGTTAAGACCATTAACCACAATGTCGTCATATCATTTCCGGCCGTTCAGTCATTTGCCTGATCTTCATGCTCTGTTATTTGTCTTTTGGGTGAGTGCAGTCGTAAGCCCATCTGGGTTTTACTATATTTATAACGCTATGAATTCTTTTCTTTCCTCTCATGTAAAGGCTTTTTGTGTTTTCCTTTGTTATTTATTCAAAACAGAAATTGGAATTGAAGCCATTTTGTGTGTAACCTATGTCTGAGATCCTCCAAACAGCAAAATCATTTGTATATAAAGTGAAGACAGTGAGCGGGGAAACAGCAATACCTGCCTGCCATCTCCGTGGTTTAAATGAATTTGCTCTGAGCACACACACACACACACACACAGAGACAAACACACACATGCTCTCAATCTCCTTATCTAGCAAACAGAATATGACAGATTGGCAAACAGACTGCGCTGGGAACAGATTGACAGACAGACGGACACACGCAGCCCAAACAGATAGGGCAAACACACAGACAGCGATATGCACATATTCAACAACAGAGGGAGGATTGCCGCGTGTGCCCACGTACATGCACGCTTTGGATCGCACTCACACTTTAGCGCAGAATAAAAAATGTGACTGTTTTGTTTTGGGTTTTTTTTGTCCTCCTCAGAGTCAGTCTCCCTCTACAGCTGTGTAACTGTCATCTCAATGAGAGTAAGTTACCGTGTTTATTGCATGTTTTTTAACAATCTCTGTTGTTGCTCTCTTCACTTCTGCTGCTCACATCACTACATCCCTGCATCCCTCGCTCTTTTACTGTTTCCTTACTCTGTTTCTTCTGAAAGAAACCACAACTGTATCCTGAAGATTTCAAAAATACACACATTTTAACATTTTTAAATGTAATATTTCATTTATTTTTCACTTTTTTTTAATCAGAAACTGGACCCTGGACTTTTAGAAGAAGATCTGTTCCACCTCTGGACAAACCAAACTGGACTTCGAGGAGCAAGAAGACAAAAGATCTGCAAATCTGAACTTCTTCCACATGCTTGCTCTCCTTCCCCTCCCCTCCCCCCTTTTGCCCCCTTCACCTCCTTAAAACAAATGAAATGCCAGCA
>JAVQJL010048000.1:0-10937 GCA_036024295.1 Nannoperca obscura
CGCTCCTACCTGCCGCCCTGTCGTTCAGTATTCTGCTTGGTCCGCGGAAGAAGACAGCCGCCTCTGCAATGCTGTCCTCTCTCCGGCCGCATCCGCGGCTCTCCTCCCCCCCCCCCCCCCTCCTTTTCTTCCACATGCATACACTCATCCTCAGCTCTCTCCATCTTCCCTCCCTCTCTCAGCTAACACTGTATAGAGGAAATAAAGTGCAGGGCTGATAGGGTAGGGGTCTAATTGTAGCAGAGAAGAGAGCAGCAATGAACCAGAGCACTGCCTGTCCTCTGAAGTTCACATGGAGAAAGACCAGGGAAGGGTGTGTGGAGGGAGAGGAAGGGAAAGTGAAAAAGCTAGACACGGGGTGAGAAAAGAGGAAAGTGCGGCAGTATGAGAGATGGAGGAAGAAAAGAGGCAATGGAGAGCAGAGAGATGGCTGAGGCAGTCGGTCTGCTGTGTGCTGTGTCAGAGGTTCACACTGGCGCTAGCGATTTATAGCTGATCTATTTGGCTCACCAGAAGGCCTTTACCCACGCTGCCCTCTCTCGCTCGCTCTCTCTCTTTCTCTTTCTTTCTCACTCTCTCTTTCTGTGTGTTTTCACTGACAATCCCACACTTCTCACTATTCAAACCCACCACCGTAGCTGTATATATTTGTCTTGTCATATGCGCTCACGTCCATATTTAGTTTGAATATGTGAGTGGATTCAGGGATTTTGGAGGTGTGAAAAGGTATTTAATTAAAGTTGGATATTTGTGGAGCTTTGTGAAATATCAAGAACATGGCGGGTCCGAATGCTTCAAGTCTTCGGGATCGTAATGTTACCCCTAGTAATTAAAATGTTCTATTCTATGGATGCGAAGAACTGGCAGTGTACTGTGCTAACTCAGAAATGGTTTTCTCTCTCATTTGCCAGGTCCGGTGTGTGATGAGCCAGCAGAGGGAAAGAGGAAAGGTCGTCCTAAAGCAGAAGTGCAGGAACTGAGAAGCATCCCTGTGAGTATTTCTCTTTGAACTGAGTGGGTGTTTGAAGTGGGCTTCATTTTTCCTGCACAGAGTAGGCAGCTCCCCATGAATATGCACAATATACAATACAGTATAGCGATAATCCTTGCTTGTATTGAACTCTCTCTTCCTGACCCCTGAGCAGGCCCATATGATAGTACAATGGAAAGAAGAGTTTAAACGCCACTCCAGGGTTAAGTGTCCATGTTCAGGCTGCTGGTTAGAGTTTCCCAGCATCTATGGCGTCAAGTACCACTATCAACGCTGCCAGGGGGTGAGTCACTAACCTCTGTTCTTTCCTGCTATGCGGCTATTTATACCTTGTGCTTCAGAGTAGACATTTAACACAGTAAAGATATTGGAGAAAAGAATCAAAGGAAGGACCATAGCAGTGTGTGATAAAGTACCTGTTAAGTTCATTTAAATCAGAGTTTAAACTTCCATAAAATTTATATGAGTCACTCCCCAAATATAATGGGGTTATTCACCACACTGGAGCTGTTGGGCTTAATTAAGAACCTGTGATTAGTCACCTGAAGGCTTCCAGTCACAGATACCCACTGTCATGTTATTTTGCTTAGAGAAGGGAGCTCACTCTAAATCCTATCTCCTCATGTCTGTGTTTGTATCAGGCCACCGTAGCCGAGAAGCTGAGTCACGGCTGTCCCTACTGTGAGGCAGTGTTTGCCACAAAGGTTCGCCTGCAGAAGCACAAGCTGTGGAACCACCTCGACAGGGTTAGTATGGAGCCCAAGGATGAACAGCCTAAGCTTCAAAAGACCCCTGTCAAGTCCAACACCAAGAAAAGGTGACCGGAGCCCAAATTCACACCCACACTGATCCACTTAATGGTGTTTTTAACGTTGTGATGCTGACTGCCCCAAATTGTCTGTGAATTCAGGCCCATAGAGAACAGCCCCCCCTCTCCGGTGTTCTTCAAAGTGAAAAAGACCCACGAGGTGTCCACGCCCTCTCAGAACGGGGAGCTGGCCCACCAGAGAAGCGAGAGGAAACAGCACAGCCACAGCCAGCCTTCGCCGCAGATTCACCAGTCCCAGCCAGTCCAGCCTCACTCCCAGCAGTCGCAGTCCCAAAGCACGTCGTCTGATGCAGGGGGCAGTGAAAGTGAGGGGGGCAGCCTTCCCCCTTCTTACCCTGACGAAGACCCAGAGCGAATGAGGCACAGTAAGATTACAGCATACCTTTTGCGATGGACCACATATTCTCGTTGTATGCCTGCACTGTATGTGTTTGACCGTCCCTTGCTCTGTGTTTTTGTCTTGAGCCAGGACGGAAGCAGAAAACACCTAAGAAGTTCACTGGAGAGCAGCCTTCTATATCTGGAACATTTGGACTGAAAGGTAAATTGTTCTCACCTCACCCTGTTGTAAACCATATTTTCTTCTTCAGTAACAATTAAACACCTTTGTGTAGTTATCTCCTGTGGGGTGATATTACAAGTCTATAAATTAAGTTGTGAAGAAGAGATTGTTACTACGTGCTGGCTGATTCATCATTAATTACTGACAAAACAGCAGACCACAGGTTCCCTATGGTGATTCATTGAATAATGGAAACCATGGGAGGGCATATGTACCACTGCTTGAAGATAGGTATGAGGATTGTGGTTTGTGGGCTCATTCAAAAGAACTTCACTACTGTGATTGGCTGTGTGAGTGATTGTGGATGCTCCCTACTGCTGCTGATCAATGGTACTGGCCTTTTAACAGTGCTAATGTGGCAACTGTAGAGGTCTTTCATATCTGGCTAAATGAATCATTGACTCACGCACCCAGCACGCATCACACATCACACATCACATACACACAGCCTTTCCCGTCTCTCTCTCTATCTGTCTCATTCATATGCTGAAAATGTTCAGTGACTCATTTAGCATACACAGGGGCTGTAAACTACTTATCATTTCT
Source organism: Nannoperca obscura (assembly GCA_036024295.1). Lineage (NCBI taxonomy): Eukaryota > Metazoa > Chordata > Actinopteri > Centrarchiformes > Percichthyidae > Nannoperca > Nannoperca obscura. The sequence continues at coordinate 2,929 of JAVQJL010048000.1, forward strand.
TATAAAACAATTCATCCACAGTTTGCAGTACTGACTACTGTCTCTTGCTCTCTTTCACTCCGCCTGTCACTGATTTAGTATAACTTAAAACAACCTCCGTCTCTCATTTTCTATCAGTTGTTTTATACCTAGTATCAACTTTCCTTTTTTGTCTTTCTCTTGTTCAGCATTGTCCTCTATCTTTCCCTCTCTGCTTGTATCTCTCACTTTACCTTGAATACTTTAAGCAGGAGTAGTAATTACTACCATGAATCTATGTGTAAATGTATGTGTGTGTGTGTTGTAGGTATGACTAAGGTGGAGGAGAAGCTGAAGGCGGGTCGTGTGAAGAGATCAGAGGGGAGTGGGTTCAGTGAGGAGCCTCAGAGAAGACCTACACCAAGTCAGTCCACAAAGAAAGACCCTGCCACAACCAGCTCTGGTGAACACCTAGATCCATTTTTTAAATGAGTCGATTTGCCCATAGAGATGTTGGGGTCTACAGCTTGGTATCATTAAAAAATGTTACCAGTAATACCAGCACAAATATGATACTTATACTATACTCACATTTAAGAACTGGGACCAATGGATGTTTGGCAATTTAAATCACTTAAATTATTAAATGATCATAAAAAGTGTTGTAAATTTATTTTCAGCTAATTGTTACATCACTATTGCAATATATCTGTCCACAGAATAACTTAACAAGACGTTGATTCTGATGAAGCATTTAGCACCAACCAATATTTAGTTATATGGAAGCGACACTAAGTGCTAATGAGCAAGTGAGCACATTCCGAGGCCTCAGATGTGATCAGAACTGGCTTTTAGAGTATAATTCAAAATGATATGTAATACCTGCTGGGTGCCCTGGCCAAGTTCATGGTTGAAATGTTGACAGAACAGAGACGAACTGCCAAAAAAAAAAAAAATGATTATCTGTGAAATTATTAATATGTAAATGAGCAATGGTGTAACATACAGTGATCTGGTTATGACTTCAAAATATGCCACTTCTATATAGTCAAGAATTTCTGCTCAGGCTTGGGTTTCGAGAATCACCCGATCAGGAATTAATTAAAGTCAGTGACTCACTCACTTGCTAACACAAGCATAAAATTAAGCTGTAAGACAAGGAAACATGAATACTAAGTACACACATGGAAATGTTATACCCAAAAGGACACCATAAAAGTAATTTTTGATTGGCCAACTGACAAAGTAATACTGTTACCGCATGTTTCTAAGGTGCTGTTCCTGACACCCAATGGCAGCGAGCAATCTCAGAGCGAGGTGAAGTGGTGTGTCCCACCTGCTCCATCGTCACCAGGAAAACAATCCACGGCCTCAAGAAACACATGGAGATTTGCCAGAAGGTCAGTGGGCGATACTGCCGTCCATTAGACTGGGTTAGGGGTGGGCATGCTGTCAAAACGTCTGGTAGAGCTTGCTATGAAACTGAAAAAATAATTTTGTTAATTATGTTTTCATATCAGACTAGTTAACACCATTGCAAGACAAACGCCTGAGTACAAGCTTGCTTACACCTGCTAGAAATTTGAATAAGTCATGAATGTCATTAATAACCATCATGAGTCAGTTCAGTTGGAAAGCAGTCTTACATCTGTGCTTTCCTTAATTAAATCAGAATCCTGTGTAATCCTGTGACAACATGCAAAATACATTATGTGTTAATCTGAATGGATCTAGAAATACGGCTGCTGATTCGACAGCTGAAACCTCAGTAGCATCCTTATAATAATTATATAATAACAAAAAACTGTTTACATACTGACAAAACCTTTGTGAACCACAATTGTTATCAAACCTTTTTTCTGTCTGAGTATGAAATAAAGCTTTATTCTCTCAACCCTGAACTGTAATTTGCACATTGGATTATAACTGTAACGTTATTAGATTCCTCTCCCTGAGATATGGCCCATTGTGCAGAGTCTAGGGAGACTTTACAGTAATGATATTGATTGGAAGGCTATAGACATGACATCAGGCAGTATCTCAGTACAGTAATCTCGACCAGTTTTCTCATGTAATAGCCTTTGCTCATCTGCTCTGATATGAAAGCTAATATCAATTGAAATGAATGAAGGGGAAGGACACTGTACACCTCTGCGGTTTGTTTGCATTGCACTCAGTTGTGGTCAATAGTAATAAACGAGGTAGGGGTGAAGCGCTGAAGAAGTTAATTTAACTACATTATATTGAGCTTTTCCTGAGGACAGACCAGCAGGAGTGGTGCAGTAGCCTCTAGGTCCTCAGAGAGACGTGTTCCTACAGCCATTTTAATGGCTCCTTGGCCCAGTGGCCCGTGTGACTCCTTTAAAGTGACAGTCTGCCGTTAAGCAATGACAGAACCACCACATTACCACTGGGTCACTCACCATCAAAACACCTCTGTCTCAAAATCAATACTGAGGCGCGTAGAGAACTCTACAAAAAAAGAACACTGTGTGTTAAATTGGCTTTTCTGGTTCCCGACATTGCTTGATATGCCCTTTGTCCTTTATGTTGACTGAAATTGCACACTAATAGCAAACTATATTAGGTTACAGATGAAATGTTGCTACATTGATAGATCCATTAAAGAGTATGGCCAGAAAGAGTGGGTTACTTGTTAGTTTCCTTTCATAGAAATGTTATTTGATCCTCATGTTTGGCCTTCGACCCCTGCAGCTCCAGGATGCCCTGAAGTGCCAGCAATGCCACAAACAGTTCAGGTCCAAGGCCGGCCTCAACTACCACACAATGGCTGAACACACCACCAAGGTACATCCACAGAGACACACACATGCACACATGAGCTTGTCATTTTTTGTAAACTTTTGATAATCCATTCAATAGGAAAAGAATTGCCTAATAACCATGTAATATTAGGTGACGTGAGGGACAGAAACATGGCAGCAGCAAAACAAAACTGGTCTGTGGCTGATAAAACCTTTTTGTTGGAGACCTTAAAATATTTAAGGATTGTTGAACGCCTTGATGGTCGAAAGGCTTGAAACAACTGTTAAACGTGTTTGAAAAGATGAAGGAAGCCTTCTTCTGTTATATTTCCGGCAGATTACAATCCATGTCGGGTGGAACCACTTTGCACATGTCAAAAAAGTTAAATTCCGATTAAATGCTTTGGGGTATCTAAACGCACATCTTATTGGATTCCTTAATTTAGCGTCCATTTAAACAGTACAGTTGGAATTTCTAATCAGAATGATTTCTATCGGGTGGAAGAAATATTGTCCATGTACCCACAGCTAATGACTGGTACCCTCTGGCTTTCTTTATGACTGATCTTTGGCCCCTGAACTCTCACTCAGTAGTCCAGATGGGGACGCTTTGGGGACTCGGAAAGCTAATGTTTCACCACTGTCACACTGACCCACTGAACAAGGTAGTTAGTTACTAGACACCACACCAAAGCACTACACCCCACTTTGTAACTCTATGTATGGAAATCCACCGTACGCTGCTGCTAGTGTCAGCTTTCACTGTGTATGGTGAAGGGTGTCCTGCATTGAGCCTATATGCATATATGCATCCAGAGTCGCATCCATGAGCTGTACTAAATTTTATCTATTGCATATACATCAGCTGCTATGTCCTTCTCTAACAATTTGATCTTGGGTTTTTTTGTAAACGATTATACATTTGAACTGGTGATTGGTATTCTTGTCCTTGAAGTGCACAGATGTCTTTCTGTAGCTGTCTTAACTCTGACAGCAGAGAGCTTCATTAAGATATTATCGTGACACTCCTGCATTAGAGCAATGGTCCTGCTATGACGTTTGCTGAATAATTCAACACTGCCTGTTTCAAAAAGTATCATAAAAGATTAATGAATGTACATGTACCAAACCTTGGGGCATGCAGCATGCGTGTTTGTGTTTTCCCTTTCCAGTAGTATATGCTATATGTGCAGATGTGTGTGAGGGGCTTGGGTGTGTGTTTGTCAGTTTAATAGTGATGATGGATGACTATGCCTTCTGTGTCAGCCAAGTTAAACAGTTTGACACCGTCATTTGTCTTCAGTCTGGATCTGTTGTGCCCTGACCATATTGGCGGTATTCCAGTCCAGTACGCTCAAAGGTTTCACCAGGTAGTCTTCTTTAGCAAACTATGGAACTTTCCTGCAATATTTTTCAGATTAGATTATTAAAACTTTTGTGACAGGCTGAAAGTGTTTGTCATCTGCGATTGTGCTCTAGACTCAAGTAGCTGCTGATCAAAGAAGGCTTTCATCGTTTGCAGTTTTGACTAGTGTCATACTCTTTTTTTTTCTATGAACAAGAAAACATTTAACAGCAGTAAATTCAAAAATCACAGACCAGAAGGAGATTACGCACATTACTCTCAGAATCCTTAGACATACCCATAGCCCCCATTAGCATTTAGGTATTTTCTTTTATTAGCTTTTCTGCTATTATGCCTGTATATGTAGTTATATGTAGTGATATTGTTTTAGTGTGTTTGGGGTCATGCTGTCAGCACTGAGGACATTTTATATGTATTCTTATTTAAAGGATATCTTTCGTTATCACAGCGTCATTCTAACGTCTTTGACAGGAGGAAGGAGGTTTTTTTCAAATAGAGCCTTCTGCTGGGTGTTTCTTTGGTGGTCACAGTACACAGCAAGAGACTCAGATGACACAGGCTTGGTCATCTGGAACATATTTACAATGTTTCTATAAATGCACTGCGATATTCTTCTTGTCCACTGTGCCAATAAGTTGGTACAGTATCTATAGGTATAGAAGTGTGTTGATATACTGGGAACTAATTGTATTATCTTTTGTGTTGAATCGCTTATTGATTTTTCTGCTATTTCTATGTGAAGCAGTTTGCACTCCAGTCTTGAAAGCAGAGCTACAAAGTTTGATTTGATTTTTATTTGACTTGACTTGGCGTTTGCACTAACCCTGAGACCAGTGTGTTGTCAGTGCAGTCACGTGGCGCAGCCCCATTGCAGGGTGGGTAAACACAGAGGGCTGACAGAAGCGGAGGGGTCACCCACTGAGTTTGACCTTGGTGTTGTTGTTGCTGCGGTGATACCGCCGCCTATTCTCTCACTCTCTTTCTCCTGTGCTTGCTATTTTGCTCTCTCTCTGTCTCTGATAGAGGCATTAAGAATACATGCTGATGTAGTTTCATACCCCCACCCCCACCCCCCAACACACACACACACACACACACACACACACACACACCAGTGTAAATCAATGGCTGAGCTGGTGTCTGTTCTCTTGCCTGCAGGCTTGAGCATGATTTACTTGAAGCATGTGAAGTACTCGGTATCTCATCTCCTTCTCACCTTCCCAGAAAGCTACGGTTGTGTCTCAGTCATGTCAGTTCTATCGCAGTGAGTTAACACATGAGAAAACACATGAAGTTCCCTCCACTGGGATTCCTCAGTAAATCCAGACTCTCTCTCTATTCCTTCTTCTCCCTGGCAGCTTGGCCAGCTGTTGTTCTGGTCTTGGCTGGGGTTTGGCACCAGCCAACACTCGAGTGAAAACACGAGTTTGACAGTTGTCATAAACATGCCTTGAGTAACAGCCTCACCATGAAACCATTTAATGACCCTGGCACAGTGTGAACACACGAGATGGAAAACACATTTTCATCACCATTTTTCCCCCCCAAGTCAGGCGGGAGAGGGACGTGTTGTGGTGGGACACGCTCATGCGACGTTGTGTTTGTTCCCCTTCAGCCCTCGGGGAGCGAAGGCCAGACGGGCGACAAGCACAAGGAGAGAGAAAGGCTGCGCAGAGTGCTCAAACAGATGGGACGAATCAAATGTCCTAGTGAGGTATGCGCTCCCTCTTTCTTACTGTATCCCTTTCTCTTTTTCTTTCTGTCATTCTTTACTACTCTTGCTTTCTTGTGTCCTTCATGTCCATTTGTCCAACTCCTCTGTCTTTCAGGTCACATTTTCCTCTCTCCTGCCAGTTTCAATTTTGTTTCTCCTTTTTCCTCAGGCTCCTCTCTTTTTGTGTCGGCCTCCTTTTACCTCTCTCCCTCCTTTTTTTTTTTATGCCTTGTTCTTGACATGTTGCCCAAAACCACATCAACACTCTGCTTCCCATTACTCACACTAGAGCACAAAAGGCAGAGAGGGGAAGAGAAAGAGCTGCAAAAAATAGACTCTCTACTGTGACATGTCCTCACACTGAAAAATGAACAGCTTCCTCATGTTGTCTGTCTTTTTACCTGAAACCGCAAAATATTGACCAATTGCAGTAAGATTATTCCATTAAACGTACACGTTGTTTCCTGTTTAATGTGTGTTTTCATTCTTTCTCATTTCTGTCATTGGCCACATACGATCACACAAAACATTATGTGTGCAAACACACACACATACAGGGCTGTTCAGCCCACTTTTCCAGTCTGATGGGCTACCAGTACCACCAGAAACGTTGTGGAAGAGAGTTCTCTGACGATGAGAAGCCTGTGTTTCTGTGCCAGCACTGTGGAAAAACCTACCGCTCCAAGGCTGGCAGAGACTACCATGCGCGCACAGAACACTCCCCAACTATCACCACCACCATGACAGCCACCACCACCACCAACAACAACAAGAACAATATCACTGACACCAACAACAACACAGGCAAAGAGAGGGTAAGATCACCTTGGAAGACAGTAGTTATTATAGGAGACACATCTTTTTCTGTTTCCTGCTGCAAGAGTTTTGCTTGATTTCACTGTAATAAATAGCCAAGTTTACCATTTTCCACTCAAAGAAGTGTCATTCTGTTCTTCCAGGTGGTCTCCGAGGAGCCTCCATCAGTAGGCAGGAAGGAGCAAAGCCAGCCTGAGAAGAAGGATTGGCAGGAGAAAGCACCATCCGGCCAACCTAAGGAGAAGGGGAGAGAAACCAGGGACAAAGACAGCGAAAAGGAAAAAGAGAGGGAGCGAGACAAAGAAAAAGCAGCACAGAAAGAGAGCCAGGGGGATGACTTTGAACGGACCCCCAGTGGCAGAGTGAGGCGCCGGTCAGCTCAGGTGGCAGTGTTCCACCTGCAGGAGATAGCGGAGGATGAGCTGGCCAAAGACTGGGGCACCAAGCGCCGCATCAAGGATGACCTGGTGCCTGATACCAAGAGGGTGAGGACAGAGAGTGGTCACACACATGATTCACATTTCTAGCAGACATGTACACATGAACATAGTAGACATAAACACATGCATACTCACCGCAGCATTCAGTACTGCAGAAGACATCTCCACTCGAAGAAAATTCAACACACACTCTCATACAGTAGCACCAACAGAATTACACACTATGAATACACCATACCATGAACATTTCCATGAAAAGGCTCCATGAAACCAGGTGTAAGTGGTAAAAAGTCACATCAACAGACAAATATGTGCCCCCATCTCTCTTTGGGGTAACACTACCAAGAAAACTAATATGTTGTTCTCTTTTGTGTAGTTAAACTACACCCGTCCTGGCCTCCCTAACTTCAGCCCTGAGCTACTAGAGACCTGGAAGAACCAAGTGAAGGAGAAGGGCTTCATCTGCTGCACCAATGAAGTAGGAACATTGACTGGTTTAATGTGTTACCATATACAGAAAATTACTTTCAATATTTGAACTAAAAAAACAATTTATCTAATATTGAGCACTAGGTGTATAATAATATGGCTATTGATTTTACAGGAATATGGACTGACTGAGTTTTGTCACTTACTGTTTATCTCTCTTCTACCTTAGAACTGTGAAGCTGTCTATTCCAGTGTGTCAGGACTAAAAGCCCACCTTGCCAACTGCAGCCAGGTACAAACAATCACTACACTAAGTTCTAGCTTCTGGTGTTTACTGATACCTACATATTGTAAACTGTCACCTAACAGGTGTTAATGATAATGGCTGCAGATTTACCAAGCATACATTGCTATAGATATTGTTTTTAGATAAATAACGTCTATACTGTATGTGTGTGTGTGTGTGTGTGTGTGTGTGTGTGTGTGTGTGTGTGTGTGTGTGTGTGTGTGTGTGTGTGTGT
>JAVQJL010048001.1:0-11506 GCA_036024295.1 Nannoperca obscura
AGTTTGAAGCAGTCCGAGCACTGCTGTTGTTCTGATGAGCGTGGCATAATGGCGGTGCAGTAGTAAAAGTGGAAAAAATGGTAAAAATTGTGGTTGTAGCCTTCGTAAATAAAATACAAAATAAAAATAAAGTCCCGGTGATTACAGGAAGCTAAACAAGACAAAAGAATGTAAGCAAGCAGAGAGCAAGCAGCGAAGCGTCTGCACTGTAAGGGTGCAAGGCTGTATTAGTATCCGGACATGCCAGGTCTGACACTAGGTAGGTAGGACACCAGGTAACTTATTTTGTAGTTGATTTATAACACGGGATAATTGAGGTTAAACCCTAACACTAGCTCAAACATCTTAAATGTATTTTGTACAGTTCTGCAGGGACAGCAACCTCTTTTCTAATGAGTGATTACTACAAGTCTGTTGAACCTTGTTTAATTGGAAAAGCAATTCATGGCAATATTTGGGCCTTAGCATAGCACTATTTGCAGGCACTTATCCAACTTTTTGCTTGTCTTTTTCCTAACTGCGTTTTGGTGATGGCTTAATTATGTTCAATAGATGTTATTGTGTGTTTGAGTGTTGTAGCTTTGCCTTAATGTGCATCCATGCCTGAAAATTACCTTGCCATCATTTTCATTTACTTTTTATACTCTATTTCCTTTGATGTCAAGACATTAATTTTAGATGGCTGCGCTGAATGCTATTTGCATGAGTGATCAGTCTTGTTAGTTTTGTGTGTGTGTGTGTGTGTGTGATGTGTTCTCCATTGTGCTCCCTCTGCCTTGTTCTGTTTGTGGGCGAGCAGAACAGCGGTTGTGATCAGTGACACAGTCATGTGCAATGGTGGGAGCTCAGAGGAGAGACTTTGTTCATATTAGGAAAATCAAATTCTAACAAAGACAGTACCTGAGTTTTATAAAATCTAAAAATAAAAAGAGCAGAAGGAGGACTGGAAGAATAGACATTTTGGGAAATACGTTTCTGTGCTTCCTACCAGAGTTAGATGAGAATATGGTATGAGAATATTTGCATGGTAAATATGAAGCTACAACCTTTTTTTTGCTGCATAGAATTTAAGAATATAAATATATTTAATATTCACTTTCTGTGTGAAAGTACTCATGACAAAAACTAAAATATATTGACATGCGAATTAATTGCACAAAAATAAACGCTTCCAATGTGTAAAAGCCCTTTAGAGTAATTATCATCCAACTCTCCACCAGAAAGTGAATAAGCAACTTTTCCTTTAATGTTTCAAAGTACGTAACTTATATGTTCTCATTCACTGTGAATGCTATTCACTTCTTAGACAAGGCTTCTGGTGTTTTGATTGGATGAAAATATAGTTTCAGATTACTTTCCAGACAATTCCAGTGATCACATTTTCTGTTCATTTCCATGACATAAAAAATACATAGAGCTAGAAAAACTCTCCAGAGGCTCATTGTTAAAAAAATGTCTAAAAACCTAAATGTATTCATTTCAATATGAAATTAAACCAGGTCATTTGAGATAAAAAGAGGTTTAAGCACTGGTAACTTGTCATTTTTTTGGGTGGACAGATAAACCTGCAAAGTTATAGTTTTTATTTACGTGTTCAGAGGGTATATGCACGTCTTTGCAATTCCTCACATACAGCACATTGATGTAGTAGCCATGCCCGCTGAGATACTGCCCCTAATAGCTGTCTGCTCCAGTCTACCTGGCCTGTCCGTTGTATCTATGTCGCATGGATGTATGACAGCCCTGAAGCTGTGCACTGCCACCATCATGGAGCACTTGACATCTTCATGTATTTATGACTCTATTAAAAAGCTGCACAAGGACAAGGGGGTGGTGTGCTACAGCGTGCCATTCTGCCTTCTCCGACTCTATTCTCAATTTCTCTCATTAGCTCAGATTTATGTAAGCACTACTAATGACGAGTTGGGGTATTTGCAGGCCACACAGAAATTTTGTGTCTTTTGTCATTTTTAGATGACCTGTCTGTCATTTATCACCAACATTTAATGCATATTTCCTAAATTATTGCAGGCTGGATTCTAGCTAGAGATGTCTCCTCTTAACTTACATTTCAATAAATTGTCTTACGCTATCAGTGAAATGCTTTGAGGGAATTCATTAGAATAAAACACAATGCATACATTAAGTACATATATAATTTAATATGATATACATATAATGTACCAGATGGTCCATGGTGCCTTTTTGCCTGCTGCCCACACACCCACAAGAAGCGGCTGAATCAAAGGGTAGAAGAAAAGGCAGTTTTACAGGTTCAAACTGAACGCCAGCCTCTGAGAAGTTGCTGGAAAGGATGACCCTTTAACACCAGTGCTAGTGTGCGAGTCAAATAATCTTAATGAGGACAAAGAATGAAATCACAACCCTCACAACGTACGGGGAAACAAGCGAGTGGATCTTTTGTCTGTTTGTACGTGTCTTCTGCTTTTGGCAGTTCAACAGGACCATTTCACCTGCCCTTGCAATCATCTCTCCTCCATTCAAGAAGACAGTCAGACTGTATGTAGAGCCCGTCATCTCACTCCGTCAGTCCACATGCTTAGGCCAAAACTACAAAAACACAAAGCTGTGGCTCAATAGGCAGTGTTTGTGAAAGGGTGAATAAAAGGCAGGTGAATGTACAGCGCCTTGAATTTAAAGCCACATAAATGCAGCCATTTACTGAAACATGCCAGTATTTGTTCAACAAAGATTGTGGCCGGAGGAGGAAATCCAGCTGCATGTAAGCAGATGTGTTACATTAACCAGATCAATTTTTCAATTTCCTGCCCTAACCTGATTTCTCTCAATAACCTAGTTTCATGTAAAGGTAAGGACTTTTTGAGGTAGCAGAGGATGTTTACATTTACCTCTGCTCTTACAGAAAAGCTCACAGCTGCTTAATGTGACAGTTAAACTTTGCAGACCACATGAAATATCAAAGACCCATACAGACATGCCATTAATGTGCATATGTAAATATAACTAACAATATTCTAGAAAACGGGTAGAGACAGACCTTCAAAGAAAATGTTGATAAAAGACTAATTATGTAATTGCATCACATTTTTGACATTTAATATGTTTATTATGCCCACATCCACCATTTACACATAAGAGCATAACACTGCTTATATGCATAACACTGCTCTGAAATGTGTAACAGTGGCACCTGTAAAGCTGAAAATACCCATCAATAAAAATAAAAAGTCAGAAAAGTATAACTCAAGGCTCAGTAACAAATAAAACTGTACATTGAATAATTTTTCACCAAACTTCTCAAGACCCTTCAGAACACCTCAACAAGTGCACGCATTATGAAACCAACTGTCAGGAAAATCCATGGAGGTTATGGCAGCTTATCCACCAGTGTGCTCATTATCTTTTGTCTAAACAAAATGTAGAGCTACATCTTGGAGAAAATTAGAGCCTGAATTGATGCGACTTTGTAGTTATGTAAGAAGCTTCAAATCCTAAAGATTTAGTAATCTGAGCTGTCATGAAGCAGCATAATACACTGCAAACAAAGGGCTATTATTATAAAAGAGCACAGCATATTGTCGTAACTGTTGTGAAACAGCTTTGTTGACGTGGGTTTCATCCCTTTCAGTGTGCATGAGGTGGGAGAGACTCCAGTTTTTTTTTGCACAATAACACATTTCTTTCTCCTTAGCCAAATAAGGTCCTAACACCCAATAAACTGCACTAGACTGTCATTTTTATCCCTGTATGAAAAAGATCTCTATATAGTCAACATTAAGGAATCACACAGATTGACAATGGCATTAAGGAATTATTTTCTAATCGCTTGAGAATCTTAAGTCCCTTGGGCAATTTGTTACATATACACAATCAAGTCTATTTTAATAGGTAGCATTGTACCATTCTATCAAGACTATTCATGCTGTTTCTAAAGACATCAATATAATAATGTTACTGTTAGAAGAGACCAGAGTGGATTGCACATCTGCAATCACACCAAGGTTATGTAAAACATAGATATATTACAGTAGCCATCCAGACAGAAGTGAGTGGACAGCTGTTTCGCAGGCAGCTACCAGAAGTAGAAGTTTACACACATACTGTACAGTCACATCAAACAAACAAAAATCACTGTAGGGATACACATTGCTGAATACACAATAGGAACATGCAGTAGAACACAAACATACACAAGTATTTCCTAGAGAACATACACAGGAGCTATTTAAAAGCAACGACTACATTGCCGACCATCGCTGAGGGAACCCTGGCCTGAGGGAGCCACAAGAGAGAACCAAAATAAGATGCTGGGTTTCATGAATAAGAGGCTACAGGCTACAATGAATACAACATGAACATGAATACAACTGAAATAGCTGCCAATAAAGTTGGGCTGTACGAGAAATGGTTCATCTTCCTCATTAGGTTTGCAGGTGTGTGTGTCTGTGTGTTCCGGTCATGAATGCCTACATATGTTTGGGGAAATACTGCATTTAGGTTACAAGCTATGATTATCCCAGGGCAATGGAGGAAGACACACTATCCTCCTGTTTGCTTAGACCTAGAGTGGATACCTGTTTAGTCAATCACTGACAAAAGCTTTTGGCTATGATGTGTGCACGTGCTTTCACGCACACATGCATGGGGTTCTGGTTGTCCGCTGCAGAGAAAGAGAGAAAGTCCTACATGCACCCCCCCCCCCCCTCCCCCATACTCTCTACTTACAGACAAATTAAAACATTGATTGCGCTCCTTGTACTTAAACTTGTATTGATTTGGCTCAGCTGTCTGAAATTGCCTCCAAGCTGCATACCTCATGGACACACTTTGACGTGAGCACAGGCACAAACATTTATGACCAAAATAATAGCAAAATGCTAAGTTAACCTATAGAGATCGTGTACAGCACTCAGGCAAAACAGCTGTCACGGCTTTGGATCAACACAAACCTGCACGCACGCACGCACGCACGCACGCACGCACGCACGCACGCACGCACGCACGCACGCACACACGCACACACGCACACACACACACACGCACACACACACGCACACACACAGCTTGATCACAGCTTTGAGGCACACAATCCCTTACAACGCTGTCTGTTGATTCATGGGAGTACATCAATCTTTTGTGCCTCTCAGGTACACACACACACACAGCTATACACTCACAATAACTGACGATGCATATACACAAACACTCACGTACACGTGGACACACACGTACACACACATCAGTGCCCCAGTGTAATTGGCTGGCTCTGCTCGGACAGAGCCTTGGGTGGGGCTCAGGTGATGAGAGGAAAAAAAAGCTTGATGAGTCTAAACCACCTGGAGAATATTACCTCTTTTCTCTCTGCTTTATATTCCTTTTCTCACTCCTTTTCTGTGCTTTTCCCCCATACAACTCCAGATGTGATAAATGAGTCACTTCTCCCTTGCGTGCTACAGTCTTAAATCATATGCACCTTTTCTTCCAACAGGAGCATCTAAACAACCTTCTCTTACATGAGGAGAGAATATGGCCTCCAAGGACAGAAAGAAACTCCTTTCTTTTTATGTCAAATATTGTGTGTGGTTGAACTTGAGTTCTTCACATTAACTAGCAGCACCCCGGGGCTATAGGCACAGTGTCCTTGTAAATGTGTGGGCTGGACCATAGGATGGGAAAATGTAAAGTGGAGGGCGGTGTGAAGTGATTAGGCCTTTGTCCAAATGCCTCTGGCCGCACTACGGCCGAATTCTGCCAAGAAGACACTGGAGGAGGAGGGGGAGGAGCAAGAGGAAATGAGGGGAGCAGGTAGGTGATGATAGTTAAAGCTCAATTAAGCAATATCTCTAAAATGAACACTGAATGTGAGTTCCCGTAAGACTGTTGCTAGTGCTGATCCCACTGAAAATCAGCATCCAGGTCTGAAGCTTTCTGCAGCTTTTAGCTCATTGTTTAAGGTTTTCTGGACTTACATTCGATGAGTAGTAAGACAAAGGAGTTTCTTAGACAGGCTGGACTATGATTAGAGTTATGTTATAAGGCAGCCCACTAGATGCTGCAAAAACACACAACCTACTGTATTTAATTAGTCACTTAAAGGTGATGTCAGTCAACAGTTCAGGTGAAAGCTAACAAACTAAACAGGTCAGGTATGTCTGCAATTAAAACTGAAACTGAACAAACTGCTAGCAACTTTTTCTTTTTCTTTTTTCTTTGCAATTTAAAGAGTGTAAAGATGACAAGGAGACAAGAATTAAATGAGAAGGAGAAGACAAAGATTGGGATAATTGGGGGCAGAGACGACCAGAGGGAACTGAAACAGACAAAGGGGATACTAAATTTGCAGCTATGTGTTTAAGGAATTTAAATACCCCTGGTTGAGTACTGTATGTATCATCACAACAGAAACTCGTGAACTAACAAATCATCATACTATGCAGCTGAAACACTATTGGTGGAAAACACATTTGGTATGTGTAGAATGGGGAATATAGAGAATGCAATGCACATCTTGGCACACTGAGGCATATTACAACCTTGTTTGCATCACTTTCAGTTTGCAGTATAAGTAGAACCTGTCTTGGGAACATAGCGAGAGTGAGGAGAAAGGAGTATTTTTGGCAAAGTTTAGTCTCCTGATAAAGAAGTGGAGAAAACCAGCAGAGGGAGGAAGAGGTGAGAGATAGAACACCCACAGTGAGCCCCTCCTCCCGCTCCTCCTGGGGATGTGTGCGCATTGATCTGCCTGCAAGCAACGCTTCTAGTGGTTTGGGAGAGAGCACAAGGGAAGCAGGCACACAGACTAATCGAAGGGCCAAACGAAAATTGAGAGGCAATTTAGGGATCCAATAGCACAGAGGATTCTTTGTGAAACAGCGGCCTGGAGAGTGTGTGCGGGTGTGTTAGTGTGGTGAAGAAAGAGTACGAAGCGACATAAAAGAAAGAAACAGGGAGGGAAGAGACAGAGATCAATTCACCACATTAGACTCCTAGACAAGACCAGCTCTCTCTTGGTAGAGAAAGCACCCACTTCCTGCTCTCCCATTCCCTGCTTCTCTGTTTCCTCGTTCCACTTCATCTTCCCCTCTCTTCTATTTCTATTTTCCTCACTGTCGTTCCTCTACTTCTTTCTTTCGAATGACAAGACCTGCACCAGCAGTGTGCTGCCCGACTGCATGAAGTCTCCGTTAATAGTGTAAGGTTGGACGAAGCCTGTGCTGAAGTAAGAAGGGTGTTATGAGCTGATACAGTGGCATAATGATGTCCTCATCACTTAGAAGGCAAGGTGACTCATTGGTTTTTTGCAATAACATGTCACAATTGTCAGTAGCTCTCATGTGCGTGTGTGCATGTTCATGCAGTTGTGCCACATTCAATTCTTCCCTGTAGCTTCAGGATCGTAGACATGGCAGCTTTATGACACAGTATGCAATGATAAGTGACAATAATAGGAGAGAGACTGGAAATATGTGATCATCTACATAGCATGGCTCCCACCTGGGGGCAACAGAGTTTTTCGTTCATATTATAATATTATATAATTGTAAACTGAATACCTTTTAGGTTTTGGACTTTAAACCAGCAATTTTGAAGACGACACTTTGGGCTTGACGGAAATGCTACAGTATTGGCATTTTTTTTTACAATTTTGTGATATTTGATAGACTTGATATGGTGATCAAATTAATAGTTAGATCAATTGTTAAGGAAAATAATCACAAGTTACTAAAAGAATTTGCAGACGTTCTGTGGGAGTTTTGTATATACTATCACATGTAACTATAATGCATTACATTTTGTAAGTATAAGAATACCCTGAAAAGCCCTCCGACGCTGCTCACAGTGGGAGGCTAACAAAAAGAGAACTTTCCCATGAGAATGAGGAAGATATGTCACTAATATCATTACTGTGCATGCAGCACAGCTCACCGAGTCACCAGGATGTCCTGAGTGAAACCGTTCTCTATAACAAAGAAAAGTTACCCTCTTTAGCCATGCCTCCCTGCCTGCTGGCAATTACAGCTTCACTGGCTGAATCATTAGAGTAATTTACTTACAAAGTGCTCTCTACTCTGCTTTGAAGACTCAAGCTGCCCCACCATTTCCCCCCGGCATCGGACCAGCACACATTTCGACCCAGTCGATATAAATGATCATCTTCTTTTTGCTCTCTTGTAGCACAGAGTTGTGAAGTTCTCTGCACTCAGGTGTAGTATTTGTAATACTCACAGGACCTGCATTGTGTCTAGCAGACTAGAACCTCTTTATATCAATATACCAATAGGGCAGAGAGGTTGCACAGTCACAGTAGCACAGTATTTCTTTTTCACTGTTGTTTTGTGTGACATTAACCACTCTTCTTTTTTAGCTTAGAAAATGGGAAAATGCTTTAAAAGTGACATAAAATCAATCCACCCTACTAAACACCAATAATATACTTTGAATGGTCAGATGTGCATTTTATTCGCTTTAAAATTGATCAAATCCACAAAGAAACTACTGCAGGTCAACAAGCTGTGCAGGTAGGTCTGCTCTGCAGCTTGTGTGAGCGTTTTTATTTAACATGGACAGTGACAGGACGTGGTCTGTTACACAGCTATGAAGAAGGCCTTTTTGTCCGTCGAGTCTAAAGAGCCAGTCTAAAGTAATTTTGTGTTAATAAATAAGCTGTTTTATTTTAATCCCCATTCGTACCCTTAACCACATTTTTTCAAGTGTAGGTATATGTGTGGTCATCCACTCAGCAGTGATCGATACGCATATAACATGTAATTCCATGTTCATTACACATGTGCAGATTGGATTGCCATTTGCAAGACCCACATATCCATCAGCTGTCAGCCAAAGGAAGGCTACAGTTTATATATAAATTCATGTCATGATTAGAATCAACCAACCAGACATGGAGGAACAGGATAACTGATGAGCTGGGTGTTGATTAGATGGGAAAGAAACGCAGTGAGTGAACACACATAATGTACACACACGATTAAATTCCAATATCCTCCATTCCATTTACCCCAGTCTGTGCGGTATATGACATTTGCCAGTAAATCATTTAGTCAATTAATCAAATGTCATCCTGGGAAAAGCAAATGGCAGGTGTTGGCTGATAAAGAGGATCACTTACGGGAAGAAATGAACTGTTGGATACCAAGTAGGAGCTGGAGAATGTACAGAGAGAGGGATTGGGACTTGGCAGGAACACAGTGCTGTAGTTTTATCACAAAGCATTGTGATGCCTTCATCCAAGGCCAACGCCTTTTTATTTTGAGATACAACAAAGACATAGTAGTGGGTTGAGCTGTGCTGACTGAATCATTTTCACTTGGCAATTTTTCTACTTTGTCATTAACAAACAGATTATTTCTTAATTTCTCTGCACACCATCATTTGGACCTTAATTCTCTCACAGCTGTTACTGATAAGAGAATACAGTTTAAAGTGTGGACCTGAAACCTTGTTCATTTTACAGCTGCTTTTATACAGTATTACCTTTTCTTCCCCCATCCAGTCTCCCTCTGCCTCTCCCGCCTCTCTCAGGTGGGGTTAGACCACAGTGGTGTGCCCAGTGGCAGCACCAGGTCTCCATCCATATTCAGCGAAGCTCTTCTCTAGGGTGGGAAGCTGTGCGCCAGGAGAGACAGGACGGCAATGCCATGCCTCAGAGGGGCTGCTGTGTGTGGCTCCATATTCAGACAATGCTGTCTCTCTCTTGAAACAGAAACAGTTTTACAGACGCAACCATGCAGACACTTGGACATAAATGCTCTAACCCTGTATAAAGGGAAAGCATGTGATGCAGACACTCTGGATGTTGCATACTCCCAACTCTTATTTACTATGTTAAGCAGGGTTGGAGGGATGTCCCGTCAGCAAAAAGCACCTTCCGAGGGGAGAGCTGACGAGAACAAAAAGGAGTGTCGACTTCCTGACAGTGGAGATTAAACGAAAATTAGGACCTGCAATGTTAATGCCAGCCACGCAGTGCCTGCTAATTATTTTCATGATACATCCCTGCGCACAGTATAAATGATACATTCATTCTAAGCAGCGGTTTAATAAAAAACTGACAAAATATAATACTGTAAAACAGACTCACAGGACAGATTTACACTCGCTTTGCAACTCACCATGTGTATATTTGTCAGTATTTTTGTGGGTGTGGGCACAGGGATATGCATTTGTTTTTTTTCTACAGCCAGTTTCAGAAGCAACCAAAGAAATCTAGCTCAGTGAGCTGTGAGCACCCTCTAGTGTTTAAAACACACACATTTACCTCTGTAATTATGAAAAAGATGTATGACAGCTGCATCGCAGATGTCATCCTCAGCATCGCACACTGTGGGTAATAGTACTAATTGCTGTGATCTAATGGATGAAGCATTAGTTATCTGTACACCCGCCGTCCTACCAGTTATCTTGCGTGTGCAACAGCTACAAAACACAGTAGAGGCAGCATCATAATGAAACATCCATCATGGGGAAAGGTAATGAAAATAGCAATAAAAACAAAACAACTACAAGACTCCATTATATAGAACTTGCTTGTTTAAACACAAAAACATTACTCACTGCATCCAGACTGATTGTTGTAGAATTAACAGTGTAAATGAGTTTAGTGAGCGAGAGGGACAATGTCTGGCTGTGGGTAGCTCAACTTATTCTTCATATATGTCATCCATGCTCTCCTCTTCTTACTACAGGCCTGAACCATGTATTAGAGACAAAAAATGTAAAAAACAAAAGTGTGGTTAAATGGAAAAATGTGCCTTTTGCTACCATACCTTCATTTTTTTGGCATGCTGAAGGAGTATTGGTGGGACGAAGCAATTAAAATGCTGTCTTTTTTGACTACACGTACACATTCTGAACACTACACAATAATTTGGAAGATGCCAGCCCTATCCGCAACACAGCTCCCAGTATGATACGTGTGTGGGTGTCGCTCGTCACCCATGACAGCCTGAAAATTACTCTGCTGTTATGCAGAAATGATCTTTGTTTTTCATCTCTTCTGTTGCTTTTGTTGCCTTCTCTGACTTCCATAAACCTGCACATAGGCAAGCACACCTAAAATGAAATCATAGCACACACACATACACACACAATTTGATAATTAGCTTGCACATTTTTCCTCTCCTTTGTTGATGGACTCACCTTGACAGCCCCATTAGCACAAAGCTAAAAACAAAAAACATGAAATCTAAATTGTGATCATTACAGTTATGTTACAGAACATATACAACAGTGGAAGAAAGAACACACATTACTTGTAATGTAAGTGATGTAAGCCCGCCGACAAAGAAGAGAGTGTCTGTGCATGGTGGGCGAGCTGCTGACCTTGAGACAGGACAGCCTGGTGCATCGGGTCGGTTCCCGCTGAGTCGGTCATTGCCAGATTGTACTGTAATGATTACTTCCCTGGAGGAGACTCAGGAGCAGGAACCACACAATGGGCAGGGATAAGGCAAGTTTTAGGTCTTTACTGGAAATCTAAATTCATGCACAGAGTAATCAAAACAAT
>JAVQJL010048009.1:0-95272 GCA_036024295.1 Nannoperca obscura
TCTGAAAGCAGTTGACGTGTCAGTGTATGAACTGAAAGCAGTTGACGTGTCAGTGTATGATCTGAAAGCAGTTGACGTGTCAGTGTATGATCTGAAAGCAGTTGAAATGTCCCTTGAAGTGGGAGCATTCAAGGCATCTGAACTGTGAAGGGAGCTGAAGTGTCAGGGCACATTTGCTATTGCACATCATATGCAGTTTTTTTCACTTCACATATGGAAGCAGGCTGGTACACTTCATTGATCCTGCTTGTAAACCGCCTTAATGCTTTCCATGGGCATCTATCAAGCCAGAGCTTGGTTTGTTCAAACACGGCTGTTGTGAACTGCACTGACTTCTCAATTTTGCACTTGGCTAAACTCCCTCTCTCCTGTAGAAAACTATGTCAGTTCACAAACCCACAGAGCCAGAAAAAACCGGCACACACACACAGTCATTCACCTTTGTCCTCGGGTGGAGTCAGTGAGTTAGATCATCATATCTGCTTTTTCTGTGGTGTGCTTGGGGTGTGGGGGTTTACTACATGATTTCTCAACCTCTTGGAACAGTTCTGACAGGAGAAAAAGTATTCATATGAGCTGGACAAAAGCAAAAGCCAATGCAAACAAGAACAAATGTGCCTTTGCGCTTTTTGGAAACACAGCCTGGTGGTAATATAACATCTCAGCTAGTCAGCTGTTTTGCATCAGCCACATTAACCACATCTGTAGTTTATTGCATACAAAACAGATGCTTCTTCCCTTTTGTACCAGCATTTATGGGGAACATCAGCATGTAGCGCTCTGTTGCAAGTTTTCCCCTCCTAAAGAGCAGGCTGTGCTGTGTACACACTGATCACACAAACACACACTGACACTGACAGATAGAAGCCCAGCTGTGGTTTGGGGGGATTTTTATTTTATTTTGCTGATCGGGAAAGCAGCAGCACATTCTGTTACAGCTGAACGTTGTGTTTGTTTTCAAATGCAACAACAAAAACCAGCACTTTAATAGCTTCTACCTCCAGATCCTGTGTAAGAAATCTTAATGTCTTTAACAGAGTGCTGATAATTCATCTGTCACCATCAAACCAAAGTAGGACGTTACGTTTGCCAAATCTTCATGCCCCCCAGTCAGTTCAACAAAACCTCTATCACTAAGGACACACGGGGGCAGAATTCTGCTTTCTTTGCTCAGTGGGAACATAAGCTTACTGTACCCTCCATCCATCCATCGCTATTTCTTGGCCTCTTTCCTGCATGTACTGAACTTGGTACCCCTCCGGTTGGCGTAATGGAGCTTGTAAAATGTTTCTGTGGGATATCTCTGCAAAATCAAGGCAGGCTGTAATAAGGCACGGCTGTACATGAGAGGACAATGTGCAGAATAAGAGATGGGAATCATTTCTGGCTGACACTGCTGGCACAGCCTTTATTGAAGAAAAGATTTTAAGGGTCAGTGGTGGACTAAATGACTTGTTAGGATGGATACAGAGTGAGATCAGCAGAAAAACAATTCCTGTATCTACCTCTGCATCAGCAAAATAGGAAAAAATATATAAAGACATTAAATGCCTACCTATGAAAGCAAACAAATACATTTTGTCTTCACGTTGTTTTAGTTCATGCCAGATGTGAATATTGGTGAAATGACCAGCTGTAGCTGCTGCTCAAGAGCTAAGAAGGCGGAAACCTGAACAAAGCCACGGTCTGTGTTTATTTGACAGTAGACTGAATGCTTGGTGTTCTTGTGGACATGTGGAGCTTGGTTTTCCAGTAAGGATAGTGGAACACCCCAGAGAGGACAAAATGAGTAATATGATGAAAAAAGGTAAGAATAATTAGGATTATTTAACCCAGAAAGTTCTCACGGTGCTCAAATAAAAGTGTCCAACATGATTAGCTGTTAAACACAAAAATGAAAGTCACCTGGCTGTAAAAGAAACGTAAAGTGTTTTTTTTAAGGACTGAGATCCTAACTGTATTGTTACCGGAGAAAAGGTGAAAGCACATCCATGTTTGGTCATTTGCAAACACCCATAGAATGAGAAGAATTATATTGACAAAACCCACTCTGCAGAGGCAACCTAACATTGACTTAGTGTCATTAATGTTCAATAACAGCACACACTCTCTGGTGTTAGCTGTCTGCACACACTCCAAATGTTTCATCTAAATAACAGCAACAGCACTACTGCCAGCATTCAGTAAATGAATGAAAAGTTCAGTCATTTATAAAATATAAATGCTATCAATGGGAGCTTGGCCTGCAGCCACTAAGAAGGTGTCAGAAAATGGAAGCAGAGTCCTGCGAGAAAATGCAGACTTACCCTCCAATATGTCGGCTTCAAAGAGAAACAGATAATTGGAAACATAACTATGAGGGAAAAACAGCAGGAACAATGTGGCCCTCCCCAGTCCTAATGATGTGAATTTACACCAAAAGCATTATGAGTGTTCCACCATTTCTATACTTATTTAGACTCCACTTGAGTAAAGTAGGTCACTCTCCTGCTATTATGTATAAAATATTACTTGACTGAAAAACACATGAAATTATTATTTGAGTTGGAAATTAGCAGTGATTTTTCTCATTTTAGATTCTAAGACTGAACACTACATTAATTTGACAACACTGAAATAGATGTTTTCAGTTGTTTATTTCTCACATTTACCTTGTATTATATCACCAAAGACTGGATGAGACAAGATTGATAACACTTTCATGTTTGTTTGCTAAATAGGCTATAAAGCCACGGCCAGCTGCCGTTTAGCTTAGCTTAACATAAAGACAGCTAGCCTGGCTCTGTCCAAATGTAACAAAATCATTTTCGTCTTGACTCATTAATGCAAATTGGACTGCTGAACGTTTTGTGCAGTTCAGTTTATTCGCCCTCAAACAGCCAGTGTACCAACTGTACAAACATTAGCTGTAAGCTAGGTATCAGCAAGGTGATCAAGCTTGACTGAACTCAGAACTCACCAGGACCTTCAGTTCTTTCTATTTTGTCTAGTCTCTCTAGTTGTTGTCCCCTCTTCTCTATGTTTATGAAGCACACACAGAAACTCAAGTTGAAACACATCGACCTGTCAGGTTGTGCTACCGTGGGTGAAATCATGTCAAATCCTGTTTTTTAAATGATATTTTTATGCAATCACATAGTCTGTACAACTACCCTTGTATTCTGTCTGAACACACAGTAAAACTAACTCATTTGCACATTGTTCCTTGTATCTCCTGGCCAGGAAAAGTGACTTCCTGACTATAATCACATTTGTACGGGTCCAATGAGATACAACATTTTAATTAGTGAGCTTTAAAAGTGCTGGAAGGCGGACTTTGGACAGGCTAGCAGTTTCCCCCTGTATCCCGTCAAGCTATGCTTTAAGCTAACCAACTGCCGCTTCATATTTAAAGTACAGACGTATTGATCTTTTTATTTAACTTTAAGCAAGAATGTAAACATTCCTTCAACATCTTTTTATTGCTCCTTACTAGGCAACCAGGTTTGTTTGGTATGTGGAATCTGTTTTTAATTTAAATGTTTTGCTGTTTTCCAGAATAGGTTAGACATTGAAAATATTGTTCCCCATACCTGTTTAAAAGTGGAGGTAAACTGAGATGTTCCTTTGAAACCAGTGAGCATATGATCAGTTTTGCTGCTTTTTTATGGTTTTAAACAGCTTGTTTGCTATTAGAAGCTTGTATTGTAGACTGTAAATTCACTCACATATGCATATTTTCTGTTTTCAGGACCTGAGCCTGAACTGCGACCTCGAGCGGTGCGTTCAAGTGCCTGTCAAGAGCACACGAACCTTCACAACCGTGTGGATGTAGTGGAGAAGGTGCTGTTTCCAAATCAACGTCACATTCAGCCCTCAGTGGTTTGAAACCATCAGGATTCGGGATGTTTTTATCCCTGGTGCTGTCAACTTCATTATTAAATGTCAGCTTTCCCTTCATATTAGGCTGCAAAAAATCCTCAGCATTTCCTTTCTAGGATGAGAGGTCGACAAAGCTGTGGCTCACTGCCACATCCAGTCACTGACTGTGCAAAAAAACCATAATTTCTTGAATTCTTCCAAAACGCTGATGAGTTACTCCACATTCATCTCATCTGACAAACCCCACACTTACTCTGACCTTACCTTACTAGCTCTTTTGGGCAACTGTATTATTCATATGAATAAGTGATTGTATTATTCATAAGTCAGGATTCTATTATTCATACTACAACTTATTAATGTATTATTCATTTGTCAACCACACAACTATATGTCTTCTGTCTCCTGCAGAAAGTGGAGGACACAGTTGAGAAGTTGGAGGTTGAGCTGGCTGCCCTTCTGGATGACATTACAGCCTCAAAGTGGCGGCCCCTGTTGGAGAATACAGGAAGGACAGCTGTGGATATCCTGGAAGACCCCGTTGTGAACAGAGCAGATATCCATGGAGGAGGGACTCACGAAGCCTCTTGAACTTTGAAAGATTAAATGTAAAAAAAAAAAAAAATTAAATTGTGTGTTTGCATATACTGTGTCTGTATTTAAAAAGAGGAGGCACAAGGCCACACAAGGCCAAGCTTGTTTGCATTATTTATTCAAAGAGATCAGCTCACTTTGGACAGCTCTGCTTAGTTAGTCCATTCATACCTGTGCTCTTCATCGCCCTCTACTGCCTGACAAACTGTGCCTTTAGTGCTGTATTTGAGTGGAAATGACAAAGACAAAGAGACACCAAATTACTGGAAGGAGATTTATTTCTTTATCAAAGCAGTTAAAGCAGCATCTTTTAAACACACGGAGCAGTATGAGTTGGTACAGTAACAAGGCTTTTCACCGATTCCCCATAAAAATCCTGCAGCACAAGAACATTATGCAAAATAGGATCACAAGAAGGAAAACAGTGGCATACATTGTGTTACCTTCTTTATTTTTCTCAACAGGGCACTGAGTTTTAAACTTTATCCACAGAGTTAAGACATATACAGTATGGTACGCCTTGAGAGCATCCATCAGAAAATGGTTGAATAGGAGACATGCTGTTGCTGGTCAAACACTAGCACAATGCCTTTTTTTGAAACACCTAACAGCATCCAGAACATTAACACATAAAGAAACATGTCGGGAAGGTTTGCAAGCACAGCCCAACTAGGAATGATCACGGATATCATAGAACAAATTACAAAACTGTAGATTAGTGTTGTAACTTTAACAAAAGCTATACTTAAATTAACATTATCCAATTACAAATGATTAACATAAAATGACATTTCACTTCAGGCCTTTGTTGATTCTGATAGTTAGACTGGTTTAATTAGTCTTATAAGTAAGTGAGCTTTCTTTTCCACAAATGGAGACATTCAATGTTTTAATAATGCAGCAAACTCTGTGTTGGGGTGAAGTGAAAACCTGCCCCAATTCCAAATATTCTTCCTTTGCTGCACAGACAATAACGCAATACTTTACCCACAACGGAGCATCACACACAACTGCTGACCCCAGTCCACTCATCCAGCAACGGTACGAGCCTGTATACTTGACCAAAGCATTAAGACAATCTACGGGATGCCAAAAGGTACTGCATTTCATCTAAAAATATCATGCCGTCCACATAACACTGGAATTATACGATTTTGTACAATTTAAAGTTCACAAAACTCACTGTCCAGAAACATTAACGCAGGCCAGTTATACTCTGATTTGGACTGTGTCTATAATCAGGTGAGCACTGAGGTATGCAATTACCAAAAGCTTGTGCATGCACAAATCAGCCAGTAAGGTTCAAGCTCCAGGCTTTGGCAAAAACAAGCTTATACTGTAAAGGTACATGCAAAAAACTCACTGTTAAATTCATCGCATATTTTGGCAGACTTGGAAGATGCCACTTTTTATCCATTTAAAGAAGGTCCTTAATCTAATCATAATGTATAGAGTTTAAAGAAATAGTTCACCATTTTGGGAAATACGCTTATTTGCTTCCTTTCCGAGGGTGATCTCATGTCTGTGTGTTCAGTATGAAACTGCAGCGAGGAGGTGATTAGCCTAGCTTAGCATAAAGACTGGAAGCAGAGGGTAACAAGCTGGACAATCTCGAGGGACAACTGCAAGCTACAAGACCAGGGGCACGTGGCTGACAGAGGCAGCCAAGCTAGCAGGCTAATCTTTCTAGCAGCCAACCACCACTGGTCGTCGGAAAATCATTACCTAAGTTGGGCAAGTTACTTGAAATGTAATCAATTACTCATTACATATTACTCATTGAAAATTACTCATTGAAAATTACTCAACAGCAAAAGTAATAAGTTACATTACTTGTTACTTACTCAGCCGAGCTCCGTTAAAGGTTCCTTCCAATAACGTTTACTCCGAATCGAATGGAATCTTGTGACCAGCACCTTGCTGGTTCTCCTGAAACTTGGTATCCTGGTATCAGTATCCATCTACCACACCTCTAAAGCTCACTAACGAACATACTGTGGCTTGTTTTTTTAATTTGTACAAAACAATACTGTCGTAGTATTTAACAATACTGTTTGTGAATGGATTAAACACACAAGATGAGACATGAGCTTTATGAGGATTTTTGAACTTTGGACAGAAAACCAGGCCACCGGTAGCTGCTTTCCCCTGTTTCTGGTCTTTATGCTAAGCTAGGCCAATCGCCTCTCAGCTCCAGCTCTGTGCATAATTCTTGTAAAGACAGCGAACAGGTGTATTTCCCAAAATATGTAACTATTACTTTAAGGTCCCCCCCTTTTCTGAAATAGATACTTTCTACATAATCACAATATGATTGTATAAATGATAGTATTTTCACTTGCAGAAGGAACATTGACTTTAAGTTATACTGGGAAAGAGAGACACACACGCACACATTCAGTCCCTTAGAAATGGTTATGCAAATGGTAGAAAAGCTTTGGCATATATTGCCTACAAGTTGTGCCTGCACACTTGGAAAGAAGAGCAGAACGAAGCAGCTTGAAGCTTCACACAGCTCTTCCTTTAGTTTGTAAGTCGAGTTCGCAGTCCCACATAAAACTGTGGTGAGTTTAATTACCTACACTGTATGCTATTTACATGGTTTTCGTTTTATTAGGCCTTAGGGTTTTAAGGTGGACCGTTGCTACATGTTCCCAGGTGTTCAGACTGAGATTAATGGTGCCACCTTAAATGTACTGCTATCACTATGACAGTAATAGACTAGCTCAACTATACGATTTGAAGTACCAACAGGGCACAGCTACACATTTAAGTACAGCCCCAAAACAAGCTCTACAGGGAGATGATCTTTGTACTAACCAAGCACTTAAAGAGAGGATGATGTCTAATAGATTCTTAAAAGATGTGATTATTGGTGATTGGTATCTATTCCCCAGAGCAGAGTTTCTGAATGTTCTTTGAGTCAGAGCATAGTTGGTGCAGGGCTAAAATACAACATCTTGGTAACCATTACAGACAGAGTGACAAGCAAAACCTTTCGTTCTGATTGCTGTACTGATTTCCCATGAATTACAGTACCTTATCGTCATAAAAGAGCTCGCAAAAAGAATAGTGGCTAACACTTTAAGAGGAAAATCAAACTAGCATTGTGAACTATAATGCATCCATGGCTACAATGTGATTAATGAATACTGATTATCATCAACAGGCACGGCTGTAAATAGGTTCACATCATGAAACCAGCCACACTTTGTTGGCCGGCAGAAAACATCCACGAACACTTACTGTAAATGTGTCTCTGGTAGGTGTTTTAACAGGAGGAAGGTGCTCCAGGAAAAAATAAAGAACAACTGTTCTGAATTAGGGCACACATTACATAAAAGAGGCTGTGGGGAAGAGTGTACTGAAGACACAGGCAATAACATAAACTGAGTGCCTGCGTTTGCTGAATAATTCATCGTCCCCATCAGATTTTCCCCATCAGATTTTGAACAGGAAGGCTGAGAGGGGAGGCGTCTCCACCAAAACCACCAACCCTCCAAAAAAACGTGGACTGCTATTGCTCGGGATGTCATCATGCCCGTGGAGCTTTCTGCTCGTGAACAACACCTCCTAGTAAGTGATACCTTATTTGTCATGCTATACTGTAACATTGCATAGAAGTTAGAGCTTACTCTAGGGGCGGACAGGTACAGTAGGCGGGGACTCTCTGGAAATCTGCTTCATTCATGCCTTACCAGAGGGATGCTACAGAAAAAAACAAAAGGATGGGCCATGGTGGGAGCCATTTTGGGTCCTGCTGTGTGTCAGACGCCCTGCTGTGCGTTTCCCCGCTCCTGGCTACAACAGAGGAGAGAGGTGAGGATGTATCTGTTGGCATGGCACAAACACTGCAGCGGCCAGAGAGACCTGCGATCGTCTCTGTGAGGCGATGTGGCGCTAGCAGCTGCCAGGGGAGGAGCAGACCGAGCCGCACATGCTCAGTTTGGAGGAGGACTCTGGTTCTGGTTCTGGTTCTTGTTCCGGCTCTGGCTCGGGTGCGTCATCGTCAGTGGCCCCGGCTTCGGCCTCTCCATCCCCATCTCCACTGGCATCATCGCCCCCGGCCTCTGACTGACCCTCATCCTGACGCCTTTTCAACCTTTGACAGATGGAGAAACACATATATAATCATACAACATGCGTACATGTGGTGAGCACGTTTGGTCCCAAGAAAAGCAGAAAACACAAACAGAAACAGCTAGTAGTTGAGTGCAATGAGACGCCTTGAGTCTATTATATAGTACTCGTCTCTGCTGTGCATAATTCTAGATATTATGTCCTCCATTATAAATAGAAGTAGATTGCCATTAATTAGAGCAATAGGATATAATAAGACATTTGCCAAACAGAAGGATTCCAGTAACGCTGCAGTGGCAGGACCTGGTCAATAATAAATGAGGCAATCATTTAGAGCAGAACTGAACCAATATTCTTCCCTTTACATTGCAGAGAGGACACATTTTCAGTGATATATGGGCTTCATAGTCTTTATTTATGATGTACTGTGTATATTTTACTGACACATCCAAAAGATTAGATGCATAATATTTAGCCACAGCAGTGTGGGCTCATAAAAAGCCTTCTGTCTATGATTTACATATCCAAGTCATTTGGAATAGCTGAATGCTTTCCTACACCAGTGATTTTATGAAGATACACTGAATGCTCTACGCTTTTGATTTCTAAAGGAATATTTGCTGTGCCTCCTCACATACAGCAGCTGACACAAGTTCTTAACTTTCCTTATCTCCTGACAGCGATATTGCACAGCAGTGATGCAGGGCTCCACACTCATCCATGCTTTAGTCATGGTTTAAATGCGGGAGATGCATTCTTCAAACTTAATTATTGTGAATTATATTTCACAATGAATGCTTTCATAATTAAGTAATTTGTGAATTATTTCCGTAGATCTGACCATCATTTCTAATCGTTAATAGATTGCATAGTCAAACCCTTAGTGTAGCCAAACTTATTTGGAAGAGAAAACAATGCAAAATGTAATATTATCCACTTTCCGGTTCAAGTAATATTTCGCCTTTTGCATTTGGTGCAGCAGCATGCGACTGTGCTTTTAGCCTGTGTCATGGATGGTCTGCTGCTCTTGTGCTGTCTTACTTCTCCCGGTTGAAGATCATGAACTCTTGCTGCACCACTTCAAGGCAATCCTGTAGGTAGTCATTCTCCTGCAGGCAGTCAACAGACAAAACATCCTCATCATCATCATCTTCCACATCAACATCAAGCTCATTATCATAATTAAGAACTACAGATGAAACTTTACATCAACTGGAATCAGTCAATTGCATGACCTCTGAGGAGAAAATGTCTTTTTTCCTCATTTCCTTTTTACCCTTCGTTGCTCTTTTTAAACAAGTCATGAATTGTTTGTGAGCCCTCCTCAAATTGGATGTTTGGCCCAAGACAAAAATAGAAGCTCATATTTCCGAAAGCACTTGAGGCCATGACAACAGCAGTGAAGGCTTCATAATTTAATATTCTTGGTAATAACGCAGTATCAGCACACACAAGCAGGCACACACACGTATGTGTTACACACACATACAGACACCAAGTCTCATAACCCTGCTATTGTTACACTCCTTGCACACCCTGATCAGAGCTAATAACACGTGAGACACACAAACACACACACACACAGGACTGACATTAATAACACTGATGTCATGACTGTCTGATAGGAACAGGCTGTTTCTCATAAATACAGAGAGGATATCTCCTGTCTGTGGTAAATCATTTCTCAAACGTCACAAGGCAGAAGAGACTCCAGCACTGTATGTACAATAAGATCCAGCACACACAGGGAACATCAGGAGGGGTCCAGGCCTTGTCATCTGTTAATCATGTCATTCATTTCTACACAGAAATGGTCAGAATTAGTTTGTTTTAGAACTTTTACTGGTATACACTACTGTAATATTTTTTTTTTTACCAATGTTCAGGATGAAATAAATAGTGTTAGAGCTAAAACGTTATTACATTATTTTCATTATCAATGAATCCTTTATTGTGTAAAATATCAGAAGCTATTGTACTTGATACATAACTTAGTAGTAGACATACTACAACATAGTAGACAACATAGTTACACATTTTTTGGAAAAAAGCTTATTTGCTTTCTTGCAGAGAGTTGGATGAGAGGAAGGATACCACTTTCACGTCTTTAAGGGAAGTATGTGGCTGTAGCCAGCAGGCGGTTAGCTTAGTCAGCCTACCAGCACCTCTAAAGTGAAAAAAATACAATTTACCATTTTCTTTTCACAGAGACAACAGTACTGCTCCCGGCCAATACATAGTAACCCCTTGTAAAAGGGTGATGTGTCTTTGTTAAACTTCAGTTTCTGTATGGCTAAACTAAGCTAAGCTAAGCTAACAGGCTGTTGGCTCTAGATATATATTAAACGGACAGACACGAGAGAGGTATCGATCTGCTCATCTAATTCTAGGCATGAAAATGAAAAAGTGTATTTCCCAAAATGTCGAACTATTACTTAAAGTTCTAAATCCTTTTGTTTTGGTATAATCATTTTGACTAGTATAATATTCTGCTGTAATAATCTCATCCCGTATATCCAGTTTAACATACAGTTTTAACAGTATAGGAGAGATTATTGCTTGTTTGGGAATATGTATGATCTCAAGAGATACAACTAATCAGCGTACTTACAGGACGCCTGCAGCTTGTACAGTAAGTCTCTCTTTTTGTTCTCTAGCACAATGTTATTCACTTTGCTGAGCAGAGAACAGAGATAATTCACAACAGCTAAGAGAGAAAAAAAGATGCTGGGATTTGGCTCACCTCCAATCTAAAAATATGCAGTTTTGATGGGAACTGACAGACCGAAGACCAAGGTAAACCTGAGCTGCATTGTTATCCAAGACTGTCCCTGCCTCTTCATGTGTGCAGTAACACTCCTGTGAGGCAGGTTATAATTTGCTCAGACACGTGTGCATGTGCTGGTGTCCTCTTCATAACCATTTGCTTTTAGCACCTACATACTGAAAATAACAGTAATCTGCACAAGGCTACAAAGATCAATTAAGAGGGAAAAAGCCAATTATTGCATTGTATAATGGAAAATAACCAGAAAAAGGTTTAAAATAGTCCCTTCTATCATCAAAGGAAATAAAGGCCTTTAACAGATGCAGTGACCTTTTGAATTCTACCTTAATCCTAACAGCTCCTAAATCCTCCTCCTCAACAGAGCATAATGCTTTTAATGCTGGGGTTATGCATCATTTCAGTATTTTATCTCTTGCACAAGTTAACATATGAATATCTCTGAGTGATTTATCAGCCTGTGGAGAGAACAACGTCACTCACAGACTGAGAATCCTTGCTGTTGTCTCGAGACCGGTTCTTGGCCAGTCTCTTCTTCTTCTTATGAAGGGGGCGCGACTCCAGGATCATCTCCTCCAGCTCAAAGGTGGGGTCGCAGTGGAGGCGACCTTTCTGTAGGAGGGAGATGCAGACGGGATAATTAGAAACACAAACACTAACACGCAGGAGCATACATCATCTGCACTATATACAAAACCACAGAGTGCACACTGACCTGAGTGTCCTGAATAATACACATAAATGCACTTGCGTAATGTACTGTAAGTCCATGCGTACACACACTATAGTGAAATAGCTGCATTCAGTTTTCTGAGCATTATTTAGTTGCTACACATGCTCATTACAATCAGCAAACACAAAGGAGTGCCTATGTGTGCGTGTGTGTGTGTGTGTGTGTGTGTGTATGTGTGTGTGTTAATATCTGATTGCTTCACACTAACATTAGGAACAAATCCGGCCTCCATCTTCTTCTCGAACACATCATCCCAGTTGACGTCAGCGAGGTAGGGAGATGTCTGCATGTCTGACAGGCTGGAGAAACGATGCTCTGGGTTCACTGTCAGTAGCTGGAAAGAAGGGAGACACACACACACACACACACACACACACACACACACACACACACACACAGCAATGTCACCTTCATCATGTCACCTTCCGCGCAGCAATAACACCTTCACAACTTCTCTCCTCACTCAAAACCAGGCTCTTCTCTGGGAGGTGAAATAAACTATAAGAAATAGAAAGCAATTTGATACTTTCATTCCTTTTTATTGTGCAGTGAGAAAGAGCAGTTCACAAGAAGAAGAAAAAAGATGTGTAGCCAGTGTGTCTGTGTGGCTTGGCTCCATAACAAGGAGCCAAACATATTCTGTTACATGTATAATCCTTCCTGGCTTCCATGAAACTATCTTGCTGTGAAAAAAATAAATCTATATGAATTCAGACATCTTTATATTAATACTAACAAATAGTTTCTTTTCATATTGGAGATATTTCTATTGACAATAATTTTGTGTTTATTATTTTCCAATTTTTTTCCAATTATTATTATGTCTTCATTTGATGTTGAGGTGTATATATACATTGGAAATCATTCAAATTTAACCTTTTCAGATATATTCATTCTTATTTTTATAGTAACCGGAGTTCCTTTGTGGTGTTGACACCACTCATGACCTCCTGCCTCCCGTTAGCCAGCAGGCTCAACAACTGCTACCAAATTTAGCCAGTTAGCTTCTCTTAGCTAGATCATGAACAATGTCAGTAATTCTGACTCAACCAACTTAAGGCTGCTGTTGTAAATATTACTGCACACATAATAAGTAACGTCTCCTTTTATTAAGCAGTGTTAGCTAGCTCCTGTGGTTGTTCTGTCCTTTTGCTCTTCACTGTTGTGGTCTGTGTCTCAGAAAAACATCTTCAGAATAAAAACAAGATAACCAGTTAGCTGCTGCTAACACTTAGTCAGACCAATTTGCAAATGACACAGCAACATAAACATGAGCTCGCAGATTGTCCTGGTTACCAGGCTAGCTAACACTAGTGATTCACTTTGATGCTGAGTAACAACCCAAGCTCACACTGCGCATAGCTAGTTAGCCAGCTAGCTAGGTATGAGCAGCCTTGTTAAACTAAGGCATGAAAGCTAACAAGGTTTTTGTATCTGTGTACTGTGTATACGGGATTTATTAGCAGCAGCTAGCGATTTGATTTATAATTACTTTAACATTTTTGTTGACATAGCTGATTTTGAATTTTGTAGCAGTTGAAGAGCTTGCTTGCTGGAGAGGCAGGGGGCACTGTCATGAAAAGTGATATGAATTAAACATGTCATTGGAAAAATGTCTATAATGACATAAGAATGAACTTCTCATTATGAAATCAGAATGATGAAAAGCATTTTAAAATACTGATCTGAGTTTTAATAAGGAATTATTATTGGTTCATTTACTTATCTTACCCAGTTCATTCATGTGATTATTTATTTTACAAATGCAAGCCCTTCCTGATGTAGTAACCAACAGGGGGCACTGTTAATCAAATCAAATCAAATCTCATCAGGTCTGAATCCAAATTGTTGCACTGACCAAGACAGGTGAACGCCACACATGAGTAGAGTCAGAGAGGAAATAAAACCTGGTACTGATACGGTTATGTTGTCATTGGAATAGCATCCGTTTCATTTCTCTCCTCAAGGTAAACATTGGGAATGATAATGGGATATGGCTTTTGTTGTCATGTTAACTCTCCTCCTGTGTTTTATTTTCTTCCTTTGGTCACAGGTTGATTCAGCTTTCTCCCGCTGGGCCAGTTAGGTCTGTCTCAGTGGACTCCAGACATGGTAATCGATCAGCATCAAAG
This sequence comes from Nannoperca obscura, assembly GCA_036024295.1. Classification (NCBI taxonomy): domain Eukaryota; kingdom Metazoa; phylum Chordata; class Actinopteri; order Centrarchiformes; family Percichthyidae; genus Nannoperca; species Nannoperca obscura. The sequence goes on from JAVQJL010048009.1 coordinate 14,186, forward strand.
CGGAAGAGACCAACACTCCGTCCAGAACACTCAGTCACTCAGACACACAACACATGCACACACTCATGCTCACACTTACACTCTGCCAAAAAATATCCTTCTTAACAAGCCACGCTTTTTCATACTCACTCCAAAATCTTGTCTTAAAACTGACTAAAGAAATACTGCCGGGGGCGATGAGATCATTTGTTTTCAGCACAGTTTCACTTGTTCAGATGACAACATGTTGACACAGAGCAGAATAAGGTAGACTATTATTATGGAGGATATTAGTCTGATTCAAGAAAAGTGTTGATTTCCAGCTGATGCAAATTATCTCATCCAACTGGCAGATTTTCACTCATTAGAAAAGAACATTTTGAGCCTCAATATGAGGTTAAATTACTTGTTGTGACGAATGTTATCAACAGTAATACACACACACACACACACACACACACACACACACACACACACACACACACACACACACACAGTCTCTTCTCTCACCCTCTTCCTTGGTTTCCATTCTTCCATCCCTCAGTTTCCCATCTGTCGTTTTTCTTCTCCTTTGTCCTGAGGGTCTCGGCTCATCCTCCCTCCCTCAAGCTCCAGTCCCCCTACAGTACCTGCATCCTCTGCTCCTGTGGCTTCAGTGCACTTTAGCTCAACATGTAATATAAACCCTAATAACCCTGCTCTCCTTCCCAGCTGTTCCTTTTTCAGAGGGGTCAGAGTTAAATTTACTTACTTTACTGTAACCTGAAACTCATTAAATTGGCATATACTGCAATTTGCATCCACATTCATTCATTCATTTATCTTTTCATATTCAGTGTGTTCAGGTTTTACCAAGCCACATTTATGAATCAGCAAAACATAATTATTTTCATTATTAATTAATCTGCAATTTTTTTTCTTGATTAATCATTTTGGATATCAAATGTCACACAGCTGTTAAAAATGCTCTACAGCAACACATTCTTGCAAATAACAAGTTTGAACTAGGGTAAGTTTATGATTTTTGCTTACATTTTTTTTTAATGTAATTGATTATTAAAATTATTGCAATTTTAAACTGACATTTTTTTAAATAATATTTTGGGTAAGATAACTCCAGTTAAGCTACCTAACGACATGAGGGTGCTGGATGCAAAAAATATAGTAACTGAAAAGAAGTCAAAGAATCTCCACCATCATAAACATCTTTTAAAACCAAATTACCACGAGTGAGGATTCAGACATAAATTCAACTGTTAAGCTGAAGGTAAATTATGTCCCAATGTGTCCAGCTCACCTTCCTCATGAGAGAAACCAGGTCCTTGGGCCAGGCTGGGCTGTACTGGACACTGACTGTACTGAAGAGCTGAATCAGGGATTCCACTGAGTTACTGGCATGGATGTCGTAGGGCCTCTGGTATGGAAGAAGGATGACACAGAGAGAAAGAGGAGTGAATGAATGGAAGGAAGTTCACTTTTGCAGCCTAATAACATAAAAGATAAAATTCCCATCATGCCTTACCCATCCACGCAGCACTTCGAAGACTGTCACCCCTAGTGACCACCAGTCTACCTCAAAGGCGTAGCCCGTCCCTCCACTTACAAAAGACTGGAAGATCTCTGGAGCTGAAAGCACAAACGAAGTAGAAACTGCCTGCTGTACATGTGGTAAAAAAGCAAGTGAACCTTTGCAAATTGTCTGCACTGCTCATTTTCCCAATGTAATCACAAGACAAAATGGGACATTTTTACATATTTGCCTCAGCTTTTCATAAATAAACACAAGATTTGTAATTTCTATCATTTTATTCATACAAGTGCCTCATAAGTGATGAGCATGTCAAAATGTGTTGAGAAATCAGCAGAAATTCTAATACCTTCTAGCAGCAGTATCTAATTTGAACAGAGTCTACTAGAGTAGACGCGTGTCACATGCTCAGTTAAATCACATCTTAATGAGGTTTTTATGTCCCTAAAAAAAGTCAGAAATAGTTTGTGCTAAGAATTAGTCTCTTCTAAAGGTACATTTGAGCATTTTAGACTGCAGATTGCAGTTTACTCCCAGTAACCAAATATACACACCATTCGTTGTTATCAGACTATTCATTTTAAAAGTAACATAAGTTTATTCTCCTACACCAAGAATACAACAACCCTTGTCTTATAACCTTCTTTTTGTCCAGTAAGATGTTTATTTGCACAAAGAAATCAGAACCCCAGGATGACAAAGCTGGGGTGCAAAGCAAAGTTACCCATGTAGGGCTTGGTCCCAGCTAAGGCTGTGGCTCTCTCTCCATCCTTTATTATTGTTGCTATGTTGAAGTCCGTCAGGTGAGCATGACCTGAGAAGAAGCCATCACAACACCCATCAAATCAAAATCCATCTAAACTGAGACAGCTGTAGTAGGAGACATTTACAAACACAAACGACAGTGATGGTAATTTGTTAATGACATAGTGGTAAATTGCATCAAGTTGTTTATGGATAGAAAGAAGATGTTAGGCAGAATTATGGCTTCTTGAGGATAAAACACACGTCTTGTCAGTATTCTTTGGTTTGAGGTTCTGCAGAGATGTCTAAAAAATGCAGACTGTAATCTTAACATGATTTGAGGTGGAAGAGCCACGTTTAAACAAGATTGTATCATCTGCATTAAAATGGATAATAGTGTTAGAGTAATAATATCATTATGTAGATTGCAAATGATAATGGACCGAGCACAAAACCTTGTGGTACCCCCCCCTTGGTTATTAAGAGGGAGGTTGATGTAAGGCCAGTTCTATCAGACACAAACAGTATGCATGAAACTAGTTATGAGAAAAAAAGTTTATTTTCCACAAAAGATGTAAGAAAAAAGCAAACAGTTCACACTCTTACCTTGCTCATCCAACAGGATATTGTCTGGCTTGACATCTCTAAAGGAGACAATAACAAACACAGATCAAAAAAGATTTGTCTAGTAAATAACCATAATACAGAAAATTAACCTCATTTTAGTCATAAACATTGTATTTAATTGAGTTAATATGCGTTTTCATCCATTACTGGTAGTTGGATGACGAATCAAGACACATAATTGAAAAAAGCTAGTCAAACCTCAAACGTTAAAAAAGACTATGTAGAAAGCATGATGAAAATATGACATTATTGTTTGTAACGTGTATTCTCCTCATCTGTCCACATAGATTAGAGGGTTTTCATTTACCGCAATTTTTTGTCTCCTCAGCGGCCATTTCACTGGATGTTTAAGACACATGCTTCATGTATGTCGTGATTAAGTCCATTTTGTATTCATCAGTATATCAACTTTTCCACCTAAGTCTAGCTTTTTTCCTAGAATATCTGGTGTTTACACTGAGTTGTTTTATTTCTACTAATAATTGGGCATAAAAATGTTGTGGATGAAAACCCACTTATTGAACTGTTGCTCTTGGTAAAAGTGTCATGGCATTTGCTAAATGCATAATTTGTTTCTATAATTCTCAGTTAAATCACGAACATAGTGTGACAGTGCCTCAAGTCATAAAGTTTGTGGTCAGGTGGGAAAGATTAAGATGTGTGTGTACAGTATGTGTGGATGCGAGTCTGTAGGAGGTGTTTGAAGGCTGCATGTGTGAATTACATGTTGGTGCAACATGTTAAGTGTGTGTGTGTGTGTGTGTGTGTGTGTCAGTGAGAGTACAGGAGAAAAAATTCTCATTCCCTGCATTTCAAATGTTGCCAGAGCACATGAGAACACAACCATCACCGATCCCCCCAGAGGCTCTCTCATGTTTGTCTGCACATGTTTATTACACTGGGCACCCATGCAACGGACACATTAAGGCACACACACACATACAGATCTCGACATTTCCTCCAAGCCCTCCATGGGCAATTAACGGAGTGCACGCAGCTTATTTAATTATGCCGCACGTCACGCTGGTGTGGAAAATACACACGGTCCAAAGAGAGCAGCCACACTTCCCATAGGAGGCATTTGTTCGCAGAGGCTATGCAACGCTAAGCTGAGACTAATATCATCTGCCAAAACTCTTGAAGGGGAGTGGTGGAAATGGTGGTGGGGGGTCAGACTGATCCAGCAGTACACGGCTTGAGGGGAATACATACATGTTCACAGGAGGATGCTGATACGAGCGCCAGCTACAGAATCGTGCCGTTTAGTTTGATGTACAAAACAAAAACAAAATTATCGTTGAATTCTTTTTGCAGCAAGCACAGAAACCAGTCCAACATGAAATGGCATGTAAAGTGAATTCTCATTTTGTACAGGAACAGTCCTCCTGAGGTGATCTGACAAGCAGTAGTTTTAACATGTTGAGCGTATTATGAAGACAAATGAGGCAACCCGATGTTCTGTGCAGAGAGGAAGCAGAAAACAAAAGAGAGGAGAAGAGGAGAGAAAGAAAAAAGGACTCTCCACTTTTACTTCCCTTCTTCTCATAGGACCAATTTTACCTCCTTGGGCATGGTGGCAGATGACTGTTGCTAGGAGACCAGAGACCCTTCTTCCCTCAGTTGGTGCAACAAAATAATTGTATAGTATTCTCCTGTCAAAAACTTACAGGGTGGAACAAAATTGTAGAGCTGGGGACGACCATGGATACCCAGGGATTGGACTACGCCTCTGAGAGCAGATACAACTGTGTCAAAGGCAGAACAGTTGATGACAGCATCCGTCACCTATTTCTAATGGCAGTTCTGATTTGTACATCTTTGCCAACTAGACTAGGAAAAAGAGACAGTGGCAACATGGCGTATAGTGAAACGTGGGAGCGGGACTGACTCGCTGAAATTACACTGCATCACACATGCTTTTAATGTTATATAATACGTGAGAGAAATATAATAAAATATGTGAATCTGTATAATAAACCATGCAGGTACACAGACAAACAGATTTGTGTAAATACACCTATGTGAGTATGCATTTGTAGACTGAAATGTACAGATAACAATGCACAATTCTATACACTGTATATGATGCCTAATGTGTGTATTATTTGTGTCCTAATGCTTGAATCTTGCTTTTAATTAAAGGGATAATTTTGGTACATTTTGGAACACACACTAATTCGCTTTCTTGTTAGATGAGAAGATCGATACCATTAAATATCAATGAGCTTTGATGGAGTCTTATCGTCACCTCAAGTCTGCCAGGCAACCAGAAGAGATTCCAGGAAGTTACTGCTCCTAGCCAAGAAATTGTTTTTACACTTCCCCCCGTTCTTATGCAGATTAAACAAAGAAGATATAACATGTTAGTTTGTTTATAGTATGCTTCTTTTTCATTTTAATTGTTCATTTCACTATTTCTTTTTATTCTACACAAAACTTTGATGTACACATTTGCAGGCATTCATGTTCTTTTTTTAATTGTTACTGTCCTAATGTGTAGGTCACCAATCAGAAAACACAGATATGCTTCACTGTCCACAGACACGCAAGATTGTCAGTATAATGTTGTTTGAAGGAAGAAGTGTATCCCCAATGAGGTTTTGAACAAGGTTTAAACCGTTTTTCAGCCATCTGTGGCACTAAAGCAGCAGTCTGCAGGGATCCAGCTCTTTCACTTACTGGTCTGCACAGACACATAGTGCTGCACTCAGCATGTTTTGAAAAAAAGCTGCGGACAGCAAGTCCACCCTAGTTGAAGATGATGGATAGTAACAATTATGGGAACACACAAGGGCTATCTTTATATATATTAACTAGCGTAAATAAAAACAGGGATGCCCAAATGCCTAGATAAGGTGATACCTTCAGCCCACACCAAGACTCAATGAAAGCTGTATGCTTGAATAAGGCTCCTTCTGCTTGTGTGGAACACATTCTTACATATACACAGAGGGCACACTTAAAAAACTCTTTCTACTATCCTTTTTATGGAGCTGTTAGAGCAACATGCACTCCTCTGGAAGAATAACGTAGTGTCATCTGACAGAACACGGTCCTAACCGCTGAGGTCAAAGTGGATGAAGGTGGCCGTAAATATATATCCATACTGACACACTTGAGTCATGTTTACAGCATAAAGAACTGCACATACAGCTAGTTAGAACTGCACTGTGACTTTGTGTTCTGATAAACTAAGAGTGAACTAAGAATGATTGCAGAATTCCCTCTTGAATAGAGAAGAGACAATGCACTTGCACAAGCCATGATGAAGTCAAAGAAAATACACCTGACTTTGACTTAAATTCATTTTGGTGTTTGAGTTCCAGTCTGATGCGTAAATCAGCACATTCATAAATCACCAATAATAATGCTGCAAGCTGCAGAAGCAGAACATAAAGAAGAAAAACCTCCTGAATACTATAAGTCACAGACACAACCTTGAGTTGATCTTCGGAGTTCTTTCAACACGGGAGAAATTCTAGGCTTTGACCTGAAACTGATGTTTAGTGTTTTTAAAGAAAGAAAATACAATGATGTAATGGACTGACATTGGTGTTTTGGGGGTGATTTAAACATTTCAATGGGTATATTTGGGAGTTTAATGTGTCTGTCTGTCTCTGATCAGCTGTGTGGGAGTGTCATTGTATTTAGTGTTTAAGTCATTTTAGGTGGTCAACACCATGGACCTGAAAAGAATCCATGCTACCATGACTTTTGTCTACAAAACAGATCAATAAGTCACAATTTCAAAAACAAAACTGAGGATTATAATTGTTAGCATTCATGGCAAATACTATTTGTTTAGATAACAATTAAAGCTGCATTAATCCATATTTTAAATTTAACAATGGATCAAATTACTGTATGCATTCAATGTGAAAGCAGTTGCTTATAGTGACAAACCCAGAGTATTACCACCTGACTCTACAGTTTCCCTCAGCTCTGCGTAGCATTTTAGCTAATTTTAGTTCACTGTTTTGGCTCAGTCTCACAGCTCTCATCAAGTCTGTTTCCAGACACAGCAGGCAGCTATTTTCTAAAATGTTGGATAAACCCACTGTATGCTACTTGCACAGCACAAAGTTAGAAACTATCTGGTTAACATTGCGGAAGGAGTTTTGGAGACCTGAACTTGAGGAAATAAAAATGATGAATGAGCACCTATGGATGATGTGCTGGTTCTGCAGGTAGTCAAGCGCCAGTGTCATCTCACAGAGGTAGAGTTTGACAGCATCCTCGCTGAACTGGACACTCTGCTGCAGGTGGTAGCGCAGATCTCCTCCCAGCAGGAGGTCCACCACCATGAACATGTCCTCCTCATCCTGGAATGAATACCTGGGACACAGGGAGAGGACACAGTGCTCACTCGTTGTCCAGTGTGGAATGAAAACACATGCTATGGAAACTGACTGAGCACAGAAACAACAAACACATACAGTATAGGGCCTTTTATGCTCTTGCATGCAGTACACAAAGTATCTGCAGTATCTGTTCAATCTGCAGGCACACATGCATGTTTGTAGAAACCCACAAAAGATGGTAGAAAGCCATATCTATGTGCAACCACAGATAAACATGCATCTGTCACTGTCTTGTACTTAAGCAAAAACCTTAGAATACGCAACCTTTGTGCATATTTATCTATGTCAATGTATGCTTGAGGTAGGTTCTGAACATGCACATTGGGCAGTGATAGATTGACGCCCATCATTACCCTAATAACATGCCACTTATGTGAAGAAACGCAAAAAGAGAGGAAGTATTAAAGCTTGAAAACAGCTCATCTTTGCTTGATGTGACTTAATTGAAGGCTGCTCCTGGTCCGCTAAACATTTTTGTCAATCAGGCTTAATAATCATGCACATCAAATTAAAACACAGCCTCTCAGTGATCCGGGTGGGGATTTGTAACACTCCACTCCACAATTTCTGGCCCAGGCACTGAACAAAACATTCAGCCACATGGGTGAACAAACTGTTTTTGTACAACTGAATCTAATTTCTCATCTATAAAAAAAAAGTCAGAATAATATCTTAATAGGCCCCCCATGTCAATTTGCAGCGGAGGAGGGAAAACAAACTGAGCCTTAGTGATTCCTTCTATCAAACTCAGTTTAATGTGTTTGCTACTGAGCCAATTCTTTATTTTCCATCAGAGCTCTGATACTGTGGTGGTATTACTTCTTTTTATAGCTGCAGATTCCCTCTGTATCTTCAGACTTGGCCCTGAACACCCAGTGGGACATTCTGGTTGGTCTTATTCAGGTGCAATTTCCTGCCTCTTTATAAGTGAGAAATGGGGCCTGTGTTTGCTGCAGAGTGAAAATCATTCCATCTCATTCAGAGATTGGTGGTTCTGCCACAGAAGAAAAAAAAAAAGCCAATTTTCAGTGCTGTTGGATCTTTCTCTTCTCCTCAAACCCTGCGTAGATTAATTGATGAAATGGTCCAGACTTTCATGTGATAGGATAGATAATGGGCGGAAAGCTCTCTATTGCCTCAGTGAACACAAAACAACACATATACTGTAGCATTTCTCCTGATACATTAGATTATGAGCGTAATTGTAAGAAAAAAAAACTTTTTAAATTACGAGCTTGGTCAAAGGTCTCGCTTTGTATTACCATCAGAAAAGGTTTTTGAGCAAGACTCACCCACATTTCCTCTTTCTCATTAGACACCCTGCCACCACTGTGACAAGCGGGTCCCATAGAATGCCCTCAATAGGAAATGACAGTAGGGCCACCTATATCAGACACAGTAAACCAACCCGCCCTGACCCTTCACAGAACAGTCTCAGCAGATGGCCGGCCCCAGGATGTTGTTTCCTGTTGGCAGGGATTCCTAACTGTCACCTTTTTATCACCTCATTGTCACAGTTTGATTCCCAGTATCCAGTTGACAGATGAGCCTCCTCTGAGGCTCCACTCACTATCTGAGTGATCCACAAAAACACGTCCCAATCCACCTCTGAAATATCTGGGCTCCTAAGAGAAAGACTGCAGTGGCTCGGTCTGGCTGTCACTTCCTTCCCTGCTCTCACTGAGGTGACAAGGAAATGTCAGATATGGGCCGACAGCTGGAGCTTATGAAAGCTCTGGCGCTGACAAGCCTTGTCACCTATAAGACTATTGCCAAGTATGGGACAGCAGAAACACAAACAACTTTATTTCCCATTTTTTGGGAACACTTCACTCCAAATAAACACAATGTGAAGTCAATAAATTTGTCATAAAAATCTAACAAAGGGCTCTTCTGCTTTCTGGGAGTGGAAAGGAATTCTGGTTAAACAATAAAGGAATGGACCGTTAGAAGTACAGTATTAGTTAAAGGGTACTTCAACTTATTTTATTATATACTTAATTTAAAACATTCATCCCTCCCTCCATCTGTTTGCTGGCACTTATTCAGGTCTTGGTTACGGTGGTAGCAGGTTGAAGTGCTTTGTGGCTTTCTGAAAGTGACAATACAATACACATCTCAGATGCCCAGATGTGTGGAAGTGAGAAAGTATACAGGGTTTGAACGTCTCTCTCAAGCTCCCTTTTTCCTCCTTTACACGACTTCCATCACCAAGTGTACAACCAAGTGCAACACCATGAATGCTATTAAGGGGAGAAAATGTTCAGCCTATCATTTGGAACAGGTATTAACTTTTGGCATGGTCAAAGACATGTTGTATGAACTAGTTAGCTTCTAGAATACTTCGGCCTTGAGCTAAGCAGTCCAGGCGTCACTCTCCCAAGTCATTTCCTCCAGCATGTTCCCAGGGATCCCTAGGTGTTCCTAGGCCAGATAAGACATACAATATGTCCAACAGTGGTCTGGAATACCATTACAAGGAGGTGTCAAGGAAGAATCCTAACCAGATGCCAGAACCACCTCAAATGGCTGCTTTTAATACACAAAAAAACACATAAAACAGTTCCAGTGTGTAGCTCTGTATCTCCTGAAGAGTCACTGGATGGAGAACTCGTTAGAAGATCTTGACCTGGCTATGTCAGTCAGTGCTTCCTCTAGTTTCACTCTAAAGCGTGATGCAAGATGCAGCCTTGAGTTAAGGTCACTCAAATATAAATGAGCTGGCATAAGATGCTGTGATGTTATGATATTGACTGGTGTCCATGGATGATGGACAGAACAGAGTTACCTATCCTCTGACCTTAAACCTGCATTAATAGATTTGGTGGATACTTAGTAGCAGCACAAAAAGCAGTAAATACAACATTAAAATCCGATATTATCGGCATATAAGTTCATATGGCTACCATTTTAGCAAAGAATTGGCTATTTACACATCCAGCTGACATGTAGCAACATTAACATTAATTTGGAGTTGTATTTCTGTCCACCAAAATGAAAATTAAATGTTCACTCTCCTTTCACTTCTATGTTTGTTTCCACCAACTTCTGAGGGAAATATCTGGCTCTTCAGCAGTTAAATGCTCCACTATGTTCACCAGTTAATCGCTAACTTTGCTTGTCTATGGTTTGGTGCTGGACAGTGGGTTTTTCAGAAATACGATTGATAAGAGCAGTAGGACTGAACAGAAAACAGAAAAGTTGTGTGGCTGTAAAACCAAAACAATGAACTGAAAGAAGCTTGTCACTATGAGCAAGACCTTTCACATTAAACATTTTCATTTTATCTACTGTCAATATACAAATATTGATTAGTGCAGCTTTAACTATTCTATATCTGGTATAACGCTTTACATACTGGAACACTAAATGGTCAAAATAATATATTACCACTAATCTTATTTTATGTGCCCTCTGTTACTCTTTATACTGAAAAATGAGCACAATTTATTGAGTGGTGCTTTACAATGAGCACAAAGGAGCTGCGGGTCAGACTCTTGAGCGTGAGTGAATGCCTGGCAGTAATTTGGGGTCTGTGGAGAGTTGTTACTGTCCAAAAGCAGGGGGATGCCATGTGGAAAGGCCAGGACAGGACTAGGCTGCAACAGTCACAGCAACTAAGAGAGGAAGGTTAGCCGGCTGGAAGGAGTACAAGGAACAGGCTGAAATAATCAGGCCACAATGACAAATGAGCCCAGGGAGGCAGGGAGGAGAGAGGGAAATAGAGGGACAGCACAAGAGTTTTGAGGAAAAAGCGAGAGAGAAACAAGAGCTTGTGATTCTGTTGGCTCCAGTTGGTCTGCAAAGTTTCAATGGCCTACATAAAGTTGATGATGGAAGTGGCTGCATGACTCAATCACAAGACACTTGCATGCTCCTGTGAGGATTCCTGCAACAATGGTGCAAGTGAATGCTACCTCTCCTCTCAGCGGCCTTCAACCAGTCGCCTTAAGACACAACACCTCCACTGGCCTGCTTTCACAAGGTGCACTTTCCATGTCCTACAAAAAGTTGTTCTTTAAAAGGAGTTTGTGGGGCAGTTTCAGTAAAAGTACAAAGTCCTTTAAGGCTACAATTCCAGGGCAAAATAATCTGTGGATTCACAATGCTATATTAGAGAAACCGACTCCTGTGCTTTTGGGAATTATCACATATTTCGCTTTTATTAGGATGATTTAAGGCTAAGCCCCTCACAGGGCTTGTTATAACTGCTGACTGGGGGTGTAGAGGCTAATTTGTTCCACCGTCTCCCAAGGCCTTGTTCCATCTAGACCTGAAATCAATATTCCTAATGGAGGCCGAACACAGCACATCCATCCTCACCACTCCTCTGGCTCACTTTCTGACTGATGAAGGGATGAACGGTAAGAGGAAAACACCACACATCGCTCCTAAAGATGACTCACCCATTTTGGTTCTGAAACCTTTAAAATCCTCTAAGACGATCCCAAGGGACTGTGTTTAAAGCCCCAACTTTGACGACAGTCACTACGACAACCCTAGCTACCCTCATCGCTCTGCGCTGTGCGCTGCACTGTGGCAGCGTCCATTTGGTCATGATTCACTGCTGTGCCTCTGGGCCTTCAGGGAGAATGGGTGATGCTGTTTGAGCGTGATCTGTTGTGATGCAACGCTTAGGGCGAAACCTTGCTTTTATAATAAAGTACTATACTTCGTAGACCATGAGATCAAATTCATTGCTACGCCTTAATGCTGCTTTTTCTCTTCTTCTGGGTGGGGCGAGGTGACCCCTGCACTCTGGGGTTTCAAACATATGTGAGGGAAAGAAAAAGTCGGCGTCCTCTCATGTGTCACAAATGCTTACAAGGATTTGTGTGGATTTGGTGTGTGCAGCAGATGATAGTTAATTTTTCCTCCTCCAAGGTAATCCATTCAGTGTACCCTCGACTCCTACACATCATATCTATGCAGCGAGGGAATGGTCGCAGCAATTATTGTGGGCTGCAAACTTGACAACCGCCCAGCTTAAGGCAGCCTTTACCGAGCTGACGGGATGCCGTGTGGGCTTTCACAAGGTTGCTTCCTTATGAACTTCCTCTGAAGCTACGGACAGAGTTGTTCAAAAGCACAGCAGAATTCAGGGCGTCTCAATGAAAGCAAAACCCTGCTTAGAGACAGAAAGTGTGTATGTGTGTGAGGTAAGAGCTGGAGGAAAACCTTATGAATCCTCTTAGTCTGCACATCACCCCCCCCGTGACTGCAGGAATCATTACTTCCTTTGACAGCTGTTTGGTGTACCATCCAGGATTCTCTCTGACTCTGGATTCTTTGGCTCCCTCCTGGCACTGTATCAGTAAAAACACTCATATGAAGCTTTATCAAAGCTGGCGTTTCTCGTGACTTGCATTTTTGTTTTTTGTTTGCTTTCGAGAATAAGAAGTTCCCGAAAACCCCAGCTGGTCTACTGCACATTGATTAATCATGTGCTGAAGTCCCCAAATGCCAAACACCAGAAATCGTAACGCTCAGTTTGACAAGCCTATGGAAACTGGCAACTGTCTGATCAACAGGGAATTGGTTACACAGCATACCCACACAGCGAACCAATTAGCTTCCTAGTGTTATACAGTAAGGGAGACGATGGGAAGATGAAGCAGAGTTCTCATCAGTCCTAGCTCATTACTTGCCCGGCTGAGATGCTGTTTCAAGCAGCAGCTAAATGAAGCAGTTTATGAGATGCACACAGGTGCAACACATATCAATGCTGTCACACACAGATGCTCACAAAGTGTCTGTAAACTGGGGCAGAAATAATCAACTTACAATAGACTGTAAAGCTATAAATTGATTTCCTTCATGTCTCACTGTTTTCTCTTCTCTCCAGCGTGAGGATGAATTATACATTTTGTGCACTTTAGTCCCTGCAGATGATCTTTAGAGCAGTCCTGTATGAATCCATTTACTTGATAAGGATGGAACCAATTTACCATCGGTCAGCTTCTGACTGTAGGTTTGCATCAGATTCAGAATCAGAATCAGAAATACTTTATTAATCCCAGAAGGGAAATAGTTTTTTGATACAGTTGCAGTGCTCAATAGAAGTTATTGAAAAAAGAAAAGAAATGATGAAGGTACCAAAAATGATATTCTGGAGCAAAGTTATTCTAGATAAACATTTTGTCACTGTCTCTGGTGACTTTGCATGGGACCAGTCTGGTGATACTAACATTACAAAACATCAACACAGCTGCCCAAGTCCGGGGTCAGTGCATGCTACACCAACAGACTATAGTTATACTATAGCAACAGCTGCATCCAGACACTATCACACAGCTGTTTTAAGTGGCATCGCTCTCTTGTCACACAATCTGATGGCAATCACGACAGCCTGTTGAGGATTTGCCTTTGCTTTCTGCAACCTGTCACTATGATGCTTTACTTGTAATGCAGATTTGACAGCTTCCTTATGCTTTTCAAGAAGGCCAGCCAAATACAAGCAGCCAAACTCTGAGCAATGATGAGGGAAGGGGACACTACTCTTTAAAGAAGTCATCTTAAGGCCCCTAACTTCAACAGCGATAACCTTCGCAAAAAACATAAACCATTGGGGTACCACAAGGATACACTGAACATTTACATCACAAAATTTTATCAAGCATTTTTGCCAATTTCATATTCTTTTGGAGATTCTGATGTAGAAGGAACATAGACAGCTTTCCATTTTTAAAGGGTCGGTAAATTCCAATTACATAGAACTAGACAGCAAAAAAGTATAACGGGGTCCAAGAACCCTGCAAAATTCAGAAGCAAAGGCTTATCGCCCGGGGTGATTTATGAAGCTCTTTTTAAGGTGGTTGTTTAAGACACATTTGTTTGCATGCTTGGGAAGGCTCAAACACCCACCTGCGAAAAAAAAGACGTATGTTTTGCTTGTGGTGCTCAAAGCACAGAACAATTCTCAAATCCTTGGAAAATAAACAAAAACCCTCTGCATGCATGGATATCATTAGATATCACCAGACAATATGTTTTTTTGTAATTGGTGTGAACTGACTCTTTAATGTTTATGAAACAATCCATCCTCATTGTTATTCTTGCAGTTGTAAATGAGCCTTAGAACTACAGATGCCAAAGATAATGGTCCCATAAAAGAGAATGTGGATTATCCAGACTAACTAAGACTATTTGCTGAGTATGTGACCGTTATTCATTTGGGATGAGGGAAGCTGGCTAAGATCACTTTTTCTATATGCTGCCAGTGAGATGGACACGGCCTTTCTGGAGCATCTCTCTGAAGCCGACTTAGAAAGCATAGGGAGGAGGTGTGAAGTGTGAAACTTCTCATTCCCACGTAGCCACAATGATATAGTTTAGCATTTTTGTCACTAATGGGCATTTGAAATAGTGCTGGATGCAGAGAATGACAAAGAGAGCAGAGCAGCACAGCACATGGAAAACTAGAACACAGAAGGCTTTGGCAACCATACACTCCTGCAGGGAATTATACTATAAAAAAAATACACAGACCTACTATTGTACGCTCATTAAAATGCCCTCAGTTTGTTCTAGCAGAGTGGCTTCTCTAGCAGGCAAAAATATCCTGTAGATTAAACCTAAATCATTGAGAGTGAGGGAATGAGCCCAGGACATGACTTTGACTTGGTTTGTCTACACACCAAATACACATAATGAATCCATCATGAAACATGTGAATAACAAAACATTCTCTCTGCGATTGCTAAGAAGATAGGCATGTGCAATATCATTCTACCAATTACAGAGGAGTAAAGTGCTTTGTGTAATATGCCGTGAATGCCGTGCCAGGTCCCCAATTACATTTAGGAATGTGTCCCGCTTGGAGATGAGCGTTGAATAATGAAAGCAGCCTCCATTCACCCACATATCAGACTCTAGGGAGGAGTAAGGTCATTTCAAACCACAGTAATTATCAAATGCGTGCTCCATGGGCTCAGAGTCAAAATTAATATCCTGAAATATCTCTTTTGTGTTAATTGTTTCTTAAGTTAATAGCTGTTGGTTTCTGGAGGAAATTAGTTTCAAGCCTTAATGAAACTTTTTTTCCCCACTAAGTGCCAAATGCAGAAAATAAAGTGCATGCAACACATAATTTTCAAAGAGTACATCTATTTTAAGGTTGCAACAGATCTTAAGAGTGAGCATGCACTTGTCTATTGAGAATCTCTTAGGTAAATATACAAAATGCACAGACAGACAAAGCAGGCGACCGACACAGGCAGTGCAGACCACATTGAAAGTGTAAAAACATAAGATAGTCACCAGAGATTTACTAAAAAAACATGTTCAATTTCCTGTAGGATCTCAAGCTCTCTAAAGACGTTTCGGACCTCATCTCTCTCTATGCACTGCTGTTTGTTCATGTACTTCATGGCGTACATCTTCTCGGTGTCCCTCTTTTGCACAATGCATACCTGCAGCAAGCAGAGACAGAACAGAGAAAAAGAGGGGGAGAGAAAGAGAACATTTTAGCACAAGATGAACATATTTAGACAATTGTGCATACAGAATATACAAGTGGGTTTATAAAATAACAAATAAACATGCTTAAATTAACACACAGATCTAATTGCAAAATTGTATTGGCAAAGAAACAAGAAATACATCACTGTTAAGGTGTTGAAGCCAAGTTTCAGCTCCACAAATGCGGCCCCGCTGCTATGCAAATCAAATAGGTTTTCAAAATAGCCCACAGCATCTTTCAGCTGTTGATTAATGCGATCGTTGAGATGGATACCCTACACCGACGCATAAAATGCTGACACGCTGAGCAGCTCTAACGAACTTCATTTTCAAACACCGAAGTTTGTGGCGGAAACCATTTCCAAACAAATCACCTCATTATTTATTTATCACAAATTTTGTGGTTTTGTCAGGAAGTGGCTGCTAAAGGTCAGGAGCAGGATGAGACTCCAGAGAGGTCAGAGTCATTACAGTAACATCACTGTCCAACCACAGTCATTAAACCGATCATGTGTCTGCTGCAAATGCTGCCTTGAACACAAATGATCTTTTTAGAACTGCTTGTCTATCTTTACTCGTTCTTTTTGTGTGTATTAGCTTAAGACCAGATACTTAACATGAAATGGAGACAGTTAAAGGATAGGTTTGATCTCAATACAAAACTCATAAGCCAAATGTATGTTGAGATTGAGTTGCGCTACAGAGGGATTACTTTATGACCAGTATGGAGGAGGAATGAATACATCAGCCAATAACTCTGTCAGCATTCAGTACATATGTGTGTATTGTATTAAAATAGACTATCCTTTATTGTGGCTTTACAGCAGGCTCCAAAGGGTGGTAAGACCTAATTTACATGACTGTTGAACAGGGATGCCACCAACGCTCAACACTGTCAGTAAAATGCTTAAGTGGGCCAGAGGGAAAACACGCATTTTTAGTAGCTTCAAATGCAAAGTGACTAACAAGATGCACAAAAATACTGTTAAGCTCTCATTTCTTTAACCTGATTTCTTCAATATCATGTAAACAAGAATCCTGCTTTCCTTAACTGGGGAAAGGGATTAAAAGAAATCTGGTTAACTCAGTTCGATTTCGAACAGAGACAGCTGATTTCTTTGTCTCGTGTATGTTTAATACTGTACATGACAAAAGAGACAGAAAAAAAGTGGCCGCAGTTCAGCAGGAAACGTCAATACTCATCCTTGTAATGCACTTAAAATATGCCAGCCTCGGTTCGAAGGGTCGGGGTAGAATCTGATTACCGACCACCTGCATGTAAACATACTCTGATTTTCCTCCCTAACTTTATTTCTTCCAGTAACCTGGCTGTGCATGTTAACATAGTGCATGACTAAAGAAAATCACATCATCAGTCACTGTCAAAGTACTTCAGGAACAAATCCTAAGCAGCTGTTTTGGCCACCAATGCTCCGGGTGTAGCACTTGACCATCCTGTGAAGCACTCAAAGCTAAGCAGCCCCCTGCTATTTCTGTTATAGACATAAGGCCTTATCTGGATTGAATTGTCCACCAGAGCACAAGTCTCCTCATTACAGTCTGGGCCAGACAGATGGCTGTTTTACACAGCACTCTGGCCCTGATGCACTGCAAAAAAATCATCTCAGCTAGTCATTTTCTCATTTGTTTAGTTTTTGAGTTTTACAAAAGAGAGAAAATATCCCTTGCTTCCATGCAGATGGATGTTTGTGCAGCTGTGCAGATGAATGGTTTCACATTTTTTTTATGAATATGGTGATTCCATCGTGTTACTTCCAAGTTGTCTGCTATATTCAAATGAAGTCTGCATTACAGACAAATAATAAAAATGTAGAAAATCTGAAAATGCTAAAAAAAAATTAACTTGAAGCCTGAATACCAAAGTAAATGAGGTGTTAAAATTGACATTTTCTGTGTGGTGACAGGAGGAAATCTATTACTGTGTAAAACACCATGTATTTAATTGGGCTGATGGTTTCCCCTCAAGCGCAGAGCTCACATGAGTGCCAGCTCCTGTTTCCTCCGTCTGGATCTCCTCCAAGCCCAGATTCTCCTTACTTCTGTCACTTTCATTAGCTCATCACAGCTGAAATTCATCAAACCTGTTCCTCCTCCTTCATAAAGTGTCAGATAATACTGAAGAACAGAGTTTCTATTAGTTATGCCGTTTACAGTGATAACTGTAGATGCCACTCTATATAAATAGTAATGAACAGTCATTTTCATAAAAGCTTCTCATTTCTTGCGACCATCAATTGTACCGCCTGAAATAGCAACAGTTGTTTTTATCAGCTTTAGCTAACTAGCTAATCAAGCTAAAGTTAGCTTCATGAGTTGGTTGAAAACACTGTCGCCTGCTGACTTTCTAATGTTTTCAAGTGACTCGTTTTAAAAGCTGAATCTTGTAAATGGGTCTTAACGATATCATGTATATTATGTATCATAAACGATAACGTTCTAAAGGACAGACTGAAGCTACGTCAGGCAAAAATCATCATCTTCACCAGTTGATAATCAATATAGCCATGGAAATAAAGAAACAGCACTATTCAAATATTGCAGCGTTGAACTAGTTAGTCCTAGTATTATATGTAAGATATGGAAAAATGTAACAACAGACTGTATTTTAGTTCTAACAGTTTGGCTGCTTAGCTTATACACATATATTTAATGTTACAGTGGAGGGCTTTCAGGATATAATGCTATCTCATGTAACATTGCTGGGGTTGTTGGCGTGTAAACCCAAATCCAATAAAGAACAGAACAGAGCTGCTAAAGTTAGCTTAAACTCTGATAGCATTAAGGAAAGGGGAAATGCTACACAGTCTGATATTCTCCTTGGCCTTGTAGTAGGCTAACGCCTGCTGACTACTTACTATAGGCTATAAGCTAGTTAGCCAGACATGCAATTGATTGCTGCTTACATTAGAGCAGATAAACACTCGTTATAATTGGACAATTATAAGTCAGTTGATTCTCATGTAACATTTTGATCAGCTTTCACAATAATAAATGTATGTCTGTATAAGTATTATTATCAATATTATTGATGTCCAATGGTGTAAACACTCATATATATATATATATATCAGTCAAAAAAGTGCAAATGGGAGGCTGTAGAGCCACCATACAGTGCACATCCTGCATTTGAATGAAGCCATATGAAAAATTGAAAGGATCAGAAAGAAGGAAGGTGAAGGATGATACCTAATGAATACTGCTACTAACTGAGAACATGCTAAATTAGAAATGTTTTCCTATTCCTCAGCATGGTATGACTAGATGCTTGCTTTAAATATATATAAGCTTCTGGGGGAAAGTCAACTTATATGTTCAACACAAACATTTTTCAATTTAAAAATGTCAAATATCAGCCGAAAAATATTGCTCATTGCAATTTGAAAATTTTAAATCCTGCTATTGGATTTCAAGTCTGCCTATCAGCTCAACCATACCCCATACATCCTTTTTAGACTTTTTTTGCCCTCAGCATGATAACACGCAGCTCCAGGCCCTCCCTTTTTCCATCTCCCTCGTTGAGCTTAACACAGACCCAGTTTCTCTTAGCTCTCAGCCAGGCCAGTCTGTACCATCTGCACTGTGCTGGAAGGTAGACTACATCAACCCTTTCAAATCCTGCAGAATCCAAGGTTATCCACACATTTTCATCCCTCTTTCACTGTTATGGCAAATCAGCTACATGCACCTTAACCCATTTATGTTCAAGCAACTTTCCATGTCGGCATCAACTGGGACAAGAAACAAGAAACAGAGTCAATTTTTACAGACACTCTTTTTCTGGCTCAGGACCTATTTTGGAAATCTTCTTTATGGCTCTGTTGGGAGCAAAAGCAGTAACATTTGATAATAGAGCATGCCAAAAGTAAGTCTTTCACATACAACCAGTGAGCCGATCACATGAGACCTCCACTGTGTACACTATATGTAACACCCAGATACCATATTGTGTGGTAAGTAACTTAGGAGGAAACATATCACACATATCACACATATCAGTGACAGATGAAAACCAGAACCTTATCTGGAAATGATGGCTGCACTGGTAGTATAGCACTCAGTGGACACAACATTTACTTTCTATTATTGGTACAGAACACAATTTTCGAAAAGATGTGATCTGTTGAGTTGAAAGCACTACTGAGGAGAGTGTTATAAAAAATGGTCCCTGCTCGCAACTCCATTACTACGTGAGCGTAATGCAACTTCAAAAAAGAAAAATGTAGGAACCTAAATGTTCAAGATGGTGGATTATCTATTTAAAGCAAGCATCTAGTCATAGCATGGTGAGGAATCGTAGAGCATAAATCAAAAATCTTATGGTCTAATTTAGAAAATAATAATAATGTAAAGCATATGCATGTTCTCAGTTAGTAGCAGTATTCATTAGGTATCATCCTTCACCTTCCTTCTTTCTGATCCTTTCAATTTTTCATGTGGCTTCATTCAAATGCAGGATGTGCACTGTATGGTGGCTCTACAGTTTCCCATCTGCACTTTTTTTGACTGATATGCCCCTCTGGAGCAAATAAAAAGGAATTATTACAACTACTTATTGCTGCTATTCTTATCATTCCTGTTTGGAGGAAGCCTGCCAAGAATGCTTTCAACAAGTCATCATCTGTACCGTCGGCACTCATTTCTTTCAATTCATCCTTCTTTTAAGGAAAGTTACACCTTTCTTTTTCTTTGTTTTGTGAATGATCATTATGTTTTTGATCTTTCTGTTGTTGATTTGCTCAGCAGTAGTGGTTGTGGTTGCTTGACATGGTTTTCCCAGGCCTGAACCATTGTAAAGCATGTTCAAATCTGAGGACATTTTCTTCATTTCTTTTAGATTTTGAGGTATTCCTGCTCATGTTAACGACGTAACCATACAGCATTAGATGTCTTGGAGTTCTAAGCTTGTTGCTTAGCACTGCAAAAGGCTAATTGTTGACTGTGTGTTACCCAAGATGAAAATAGCTTAATACAAAAACAGGTGTTGCACATTGATTGCAGTAACTCTAAAGAGAGCTGACAAAGACAGAGGAAGAGTTGAAGCAGCTAAAGCCCTTTTTCAAAATTGACTTCAAGGCAGCAGCCAGCAGAATGTTTACAACTGAAACGTTTTGTTGCTCCGTTTTGAATTACTGTCACTGTGCACATCCCTTTGTTCAAGTTCAACTCGGTAAGTTGAAGTTAAGTCTATATTGTCAGACTTTACACATTAAACTGATGTTCATTTTAAAATGATTCTTGTTTTCGTCTTCATATATTTTTCTGTGTTGACCATAGTCAACACAGAAGTTGAGTTGTGCAGAAGACTGCTTTGTATACAGCTATCTTTCTTCTTTAAAGAGAGTAATGATTGCAGCAGCTGTGTAGAATGTTGACCAATCAGACATCAGACATCACAGTCATCTCCCAACGGCACCGTCTTATCTGGAATCCTCAGGAGCCGAGTGAAATGATGACTTTTAAAAAGGATTTATTCATATATTCATTGAGCATATTAGCAATTCAATGCATTAGATCAGTTTAGTATGGAGCAGAAAAAAGTAACAGTTTTGAGGTGAGAGGTGTGAAGCAGAATGTTTTGCAAGCTATTTGCATATGAATGGAGACATTTTCACCTAGACTGAAATCAGATAAGAAGGAAGAGTCCAGCTATCTCTGCGACGTGCCGGCTTAGGACCGAGGCACCGGCAGAATGATGGCTTCTGAGACCACTTCTCTCCGAGCAGTAATGGACACTAAAGTGTCCCTAATTAATTCTGTAACATTATCTCCAAAATGCTAATGGTCAGCATGGGCCAAACCACTATTACACTGCTGGCGTGGTTTTCATTGTTAAATTTTAATTTAGGAACACCTCCTATTCAGATTGCTTTTGAATATTTGTCAGAGATAAAGGTCATTTTGTTTTCGAACAGGCATGGTGGAAACTAGGGGGCGAGTTAGAGGATAGTGCCAAATTTCTCCGCTGGCTGGATGTGCATCTGGGGAACAAGCTGGCTGATAAATTGGCACGTTCACCAGGCTCTGGATTTTCTATCCTCGAGCCAGCAGGAGTCATCCAACAAAAGGAGCTCATGGTGCTGTCCACTGGAAAATTCAATACCCCTAAAAATGTTTTTTTATTTTTTATAACACTATATATGTATGACTAAATAAGCAGCAATCTAAATATCTTGAGGTTTCAGTCATCCGGACTGTGTGGGTGCGTTTTGATCAGATTTGATTGACAGTGACCAAACAACCCAAAACTGATGGGTGCACGGAAGTAGGCGTTCTGAACTTTAACAGATCCCTGCACACATCAAATCAGGAGGAGAGAGGCTAAAAACAGATATCTCTAATGTGAAATAAATGTGTCAGAAAATAGTGTGTTCATATAGGAAGCCATCACTTATAGTAATAAGCTGATTGACAAAATACATTTTCGGGGCCTTTAAAGGACAAGGCTGGTGATATTCTATATTTTAGTGACAACGAAGCTCATGAAAAGACAAAAGCAACAGTCAAGTTTCCATCAAAATGTAGTGCACATTTTAACCAGAATTTCAGAAAATCTGCATAAGAAATGAATTTGCGTTTCGATCCACTAGTGTTATGCAAATATTAGGAGTTGGTTCATCAAGATAAACAGTTGGTGGAGCATTAAACCACTGCAGAAGAAGATGGCTCAACGAAAGAGCTGCATGGCAAACCATGTAGAAAACAATATTGAGTCAAGTTTGTGGCTCTTCCTTGGTCCACACAGATTTGATGTTTTCGTCTCTTCGGCAGAAGCTTGAGTGACATTAAAGCCGCATTTCTCATGTACGTCGTGATTTGTTCGCCAAGTTGTTTTTTATTGCACTTTGTCGTATTATGCTTTTACCCATAAGCCAACTGTTCCACCTCCGCCAAGCGTAAAAACTTTTACTCACATGTTACAACACAAGGAGTCAATTATTTATTTATTTTCAGCTGCAAATGTGATGTGTGAAGACAGTGTAAGTGGGATTGACTCAAAACACACTACTGTGCCTCTGTTCATGGTAATGAAGGAACATGTCAGCCAGTGCAACAGTGTGGCTCACTGATGTGTTTTTAATAGTTTTTGTACAACAATGGCGCTCTAAGGCACAGAGGAAGATATCAGGCTTGGATAAATACAGAATACTTGTTAGTAGGAAACATTCCTTGTGAGTTTTGGTCTTTTCATGGGATTTGTTGACAAAGAAAAATAATATCCTTAACTGTGCTGCTCTCGCTTGTATTTGCTTGTTTACCATGACTGTTTGAATTCAGATGGGTCCTTGTTTGTGAAGGAACACTGAATGTACACCAGTGTTTTGACCAGCTGTATTTACATACAGCGTGTGAGTAAATCTGACTGTTACGGTCCAGGTGACAGTGAACTCAGCACGACAGCTGCTCTGGTCCCGTGCAGTAGGGAACTTGAATGGTTTTGTGGTTAATGAGCCAATACAATTGAAGGCGAAAAATGGCCATTCATGTGGGCTGTGTCCAGGGTTAATACTTGGCTCCAGATTCCACGTCTCCAAAAAGAGGCAAGTGTGACGGCGCTGGCCCTGGGTGAGAGGCTGTCACAACGCTGGCTGTAATCTCTGACCACCAGCTGCACATAGCACCTGTTTATCTCTCGTAAAGAGAGCTTTTTAGAGGTGGTCCAACAGGCATGCACGCGCACTGATGCACGCACTGATGCACGCACGCACGCACACACACACACACACACACACACACACACAGTGGAAACTATCGATTTCTCTGTGGACAGTGTTGGAAGTGCAGAGTCGTTTGATGTGGAGGAAGGCAAGGACGAGGATGTGAAGAAACGCTACAGATGAGAGCACCTGTCTGTCTCATCCTCAAAGACAGGCGCCTTTGCATTCATTGCTCACTTTTAATAGTTTTGAGCTCTGAAGCATGAAACTAACTTTGTTTTTCTGCAGCACAATCATTATTTTATCAGGGCTAAGAAAGGAGAACAGCGCTAATAACGAGGAGCTCGGCGGGCTGTTTCCTGGAGTTAATCTCCATAGGGTCAGCCAGGGGCGCCTGGCAGGCAGAGAGACACGTTCCTGCAATTGAACAACACATTAAAACATCCACTCTTCTAAATAAAGCCACCACAGTTATTCACCCATATGTTCCAAAAACTTTTGAGGATCCCTAATGAGGCAATTCGAGCAGCAATTACAGAATAACAATGGTGGGTCGAGCATTGCTTGTGATGGGAGCAGCTACTTGTAAACTCTGGTTTGAAAGCAACAGTAATTCCATTAATAATTCAGCATTTCATATTCAACGGCCCATCATAGGCTAAACCGTGCAGAAGGCATACAGCCTACTGAAAGAGTAAAGATTATTCATGCTGTAAGTTATATTGTTACAAGAAAAGGAGCAATGCAGGAGCTAAATTAGTGTCAAATGCTTTGAAGTGTATATATGTAATATAACACACATCTGCTGGAAGAATTCCAGACTCAATGTGACCTATCTGCTAGTATGAGCTATCTACTGCAGATCATGAGACTCATTTTATATTCCATGCAGATGCTCTGTCCAGCTCTGACTCTGGCTCAGACTTTTTTTTACCCGGTTACTGGATGAATGGACGGACGATGTTAATTTGGGAGGTCAGTGGATAGTGATTCCGCGGGGCATTGGAGAATTAACAATTAAAAAATGATTCATCCTCCCGACTGAAAAGAATCCTAAGTAGCTGGGGTAAAAGAAACGGTTTCTGAAAGTGACCAGTGTGACATAAGCACACCAACAAACAAAAGAAAACAGATCATACAGAGAAGTCTTATCTTAATAAAAGCAAAGAGGTGCTTTCTCCTTCAGTTTCATTAAAACTTCATCAACAGGCCTAATACATAATACGTTCTGTGGTATTAAAAAGCAGAGCTCAAGATGAACAGCTCCTTGAAGACTCTTTTATTAACTGAGGGATACCTAATAATTGAGTAGTGCGCTACCAGAGTTATGAAAGAAGAGGTGTGGAAAATATTTGAGCAGAATAAGACTGACAGGCTCATAGGCAAGCGCCTCAAACTATGCTCAAAATAGGAAACCAGGAAGATGATTACTATCCTTTAATGTGTTTAATCCATCACAGAGGAGATAATAAATCCCTGCTACCACTACAATATCACTCATGGCTTTTACAATATTTTATTTCTCTCAAAGTTAGGCAGAAGATCTTATGGAAGCTCACAGGTCAGAGTGCAGTGTCTTGTTGGAGGATGCCTTTGTGACACAGAATAGCAGGTGAACAAAAGATGACAGTGGATGTAATCCTTTGCAGTAGCGGCCCCGGAGGCTCGAGGTGGCTTTAGAGGTATTACAAGACGATTTATGGCATTTATAAACAGAGCTGGGTGACACACCAATACATTATTGTTATATGAGATGGGTTTTTGGTTGCCCTGACTGTTTTAGTTTATCTGAATTTCCCTGTTCCCATGATTTTTTATCTCAAAGTTAAATCTTCTGAAACCACCGCAGTTTCTACCCTAAAACATATTCGCATTACACCAATATCAACTCATGGATCAATACAACCGACCAACACAATTTAACCACGTTGGACTGAAAACAAACGGTAGAAAATTCCTAAATTATTCTTCCTACGGTTCAGTGAATGATGGCTGAATTCCATTTAGCTGCTTCAGTTTGAGGATCCTGGTATTGTGCATGCTGGCTCACAGTCACACTGTCACAGCTTACTGGGACACGTGAATACAACAGATCCATTGTTAATGTGAATGTGAACACCTGTGCTTTGGGACAAGTCAAAATGGGTATTCTGTACAAACATCCCAATTGGTCATAAAGTCCATTATACATCCGTTACATTAGACAAAGTGAACTGATGTATTTATGGGGTCAATACGAAGTCAACGAAAAGACACAAACAAAAGTGATCAGATACAGACCGTGATTAATTTAGGTTTTACACTTTACGCATATTTTAGTCACATTCATTCATGTTGTACAAAACTGCTAATTAGCTGCCAACTGGTACACAGTAAGTGGTTTCCGAATACATTCTAAAGCTGGGTGACTTAGACAGATCAAAAAAAGAATGGAATGCAATTAGTCCCTCCTATGCATCAAGCTCCAAACACTTCAGTAGCATCGTTCCTTGGTTGACAAGCGGCCACATCTTTCAAATGCCACAGACTAAATTTAAAGACGGATGATGTGTCTCCACTTCCTCTTCTTCCGGTACAAAAATGCCCAAAGCCAAAATATCATGCATACAGGCGCTGCCATCTTGCGCTGGCGACGTCATTTGGAGCCAGAGACTGCAAAGTAGTGATTGGTGGGTCAAGTTCCCGCCTATAGAGCTGCCTGAGCCAATCACAGTACACTCACAGTTGTCAATCCCCTTTGTTATAGCATCAAATAACTTAAAACCAAACTTATCAGAAAAATGAACACTTGAACAAACATCAGTGTGATAAGGACTATCTAAAATGACAGAAACCATCTTTGGGAAAAATGTATTTGACGTGTACTTTGACTTTTCAGTTTGACCAATGCCCTATCCGCTAACATGGAGAAGGCGGGGCTTATGACCTATTGACTTTGATGTGTAAATATGGATTGTTTGCCTTCAGATGATTTCATCATTAGTCACTGCTTGAAAATGCTTGTGATAAAAAGGTTGACACAAGGTCGTGGGACGGACTCAGCCACCTTCATGGGGTATCAGGTATTATCACAATATCAAATCTCTGGGAATCATACTTAGGCTGACCTGTAGTCACTCTCTGTGTCCTTGTGTCTTCGGCCTCTGGGCCGGTGAATCTCAAAAAATAAAATTAAAAGCCCAAATTCCCTTTCTGCCATAATAAATCTTTCATGTGTTAAAAAATAGTGATCTAGGTCTGCACCCCAGACCTTTTGCTCAGCCTCCAGTTTTTTTCTCTCTCCCCAGACCTCCCTCTGGTTAATCTCAGTGTTATGCACTCCTTGAACACATGCACTTATTAAATGCTTATTAGATGAACATATCACCCGGTCACAAAAAAGCTCTTTCATGTCGCGCTTCAAAGCAGAGTGTCGCTGTTAAGTCCCAGGCATGGCTGCATGTTGTTTACATTTACAGTCCGCCTTCTTTGTTACTTCTCAGCCCCTCCACTGTTCTGCTATAGTTAGCAGTCCTATCAATTGTTGTCAGAAGGCTTAAAGCTCCTGGGACAACAAGGCTTGCAGAGAGGAGAAAAAGGTTGGGGGACTAAATTTAGTGGACTCAGTCAGGAAGCTGCAGATTTTCCGTTTTCTAGGTCAGGTAAGTGCCAAGTCGGCCAGAAGCCTCTGACTGAGACACATGAGGAAACAAGAAGAGATAGAAGACCACTGCCTGAGGGGAGGGAGATAGAGAGCAGCTTGCGTCTCTGCTCTCAAGTTTAGCGGAAACATACTGTACATTAAGTGCTCACACCCATCATTCCCACAGATTACGTTTCAGTTTGTGTATCTTGTCGGTGTGATGGTTTGACACTCATCATCAGCGAGCAGTGATTGAAAAAGAGTTGTACGAGTACAGGATAACCTGAAAACACGCTAACACGCACGCTCATACACCCTCTTGCCAATGCTGCATTTGGGCAGAAGTGCTTTGAGAGAGGCAAGCAAGGCAAACACACTTTCAAGGTCTGATGAACATGTCATCCAGGGAGAAGAAGGAATAATTTGCTCTTTGAGTTGGTTCATTCCACTGGATGTCTTCTGCTCCACAGCAGCTGCTGTTAGCCTGCAGGAAATGAAGGTGTTTACTGAGCTTGGCCATCCTTTTGCACAGCTCCAGGATGCACTATTACAGCAGGCATGAACATTAATAAGCACAGTCATGGATCAGACTTCTTTGAGACTGAGCACAGTGAAGCTTTGTAGTACATCAGAAAAAACGTTTTTTCTGTGTGTGAATCATCTAAAGTACAGATGAATACAAATAGCATATCATTACATTCTATGCTGACACAATGCAAGCGCATCAGGGCCTCACATAGACCCGCACACACCTCTGACAGCCTGAGAGTGCTTCAGTCTTTGAAGCAGACATAAATCACTGAACGTTATACAGGGATTTGGTGTCACTAAGGGAAAAGCCTAAACAGTTTGAGCAATGGCTCCTTGTTCAAACTTCTAGGGACGCACTGATCCGACTTTTTCTCTCCCACTGCAGATTCTGATACCTTAAGTCGGGGTTTCTGCCATAACCAAGTACCCATCCAGTACCAATAATAAAAAATGTTGAA
Source organism: Nannoperca obscura (assembly GCA_036024295.1). Lineage (NCBI taxonomy): Eukaryota > Metazoa > Chordata > Actinopteri > Centrarchiformes > Percichthyidae > Nannoperca > Nannoperca obscura. Next base: position 42,172 of record JAVQJL010048009.1, read on the forward strand.
TGTCACTGTCTAGAACTCAATGGGATCATTTTAATGTAAGGTAACATGAGGCTGGGTATTGCTCATTAGAGTTTTTTAAATAAAATTACTTTCTTCATCTTATAATTTGCCACTAATTTGTCATTTACTTTATATAATATCAGAAAATAGTTAAAATATATAACTTAAAGTAAATGAAAGTGAAAAAAGAAAGGGTAAAGCAGACTTCACAACATTGTGTTGCATGTCTGCAACAAAAGAAAAACTTAAATACACATGGTTGAAATTATATAAAAATTCCCAAATGCCCCCTGGGAAAAGACACAAATGGCTGAATAATGTTCTCAAATCTCAGGTGTATAAACAAGCTTTCCTCGAGTATGTGTTTACCTCCAATTTATATAAAAAGGACTTTTAAAAAGCCACTCATGAATGAAGGTGGTAAAACGTAAGGGCAGCCTGATGGGGATTACATGCATCACATGATGTAAAGGAGACTAAAGATGCACAAAAAGGGCCTGAAGGCTTATCTCAAGTATATTCTATTTAGGGTTACTTAAGGTGTTACAGGTGTAACTGCATGTTTCATTAAAGGTGGAATATCTCATACATATTCATCCACATGATAGAATTTGGAGGCTGTTATTTTGGTATCTTGTTCCATATCATCATCATGGAAATACAGGCTGTTTGATAAGTCAAGGTGCCATGCCCTACCAGGCACTGTATAAAATAACACGTCTTCTCTTAAAATTAAAGCATGATATAAATCAGTGAGGACTAAAACTGACCATTACAATGATTGGCACCCTGCCTGTTACCTTGATCCCTGTCTTGTTAACAGAGATTTGACATGGTATTTTAGTTCACGTGGCTGACAGCTTGCTCCTGTTTGAAGGTTTCATTCCCTGATCTCTCTGTTAAAAGGAACGTCACTCAGTTCACCATTCGTATCCCTGTGGGCCCAACCGCAACACTGACATAGCATTTTGCTCTGTCAAATGCTTTCACAGTGGATTGACTGATTCACTAAGCCCTGGCCCCCCTTACTTACAGTCAAGCTTTTTGTTCAGTTTCAGTTTTTGCAGTTTACAATAAAAGGTGGAAGATTTACCACACAAAATTCTTAGTAACCTTTAAAACTGGTCCTTGATTTTAAACGCAAGTAGACAAAAGCTGGCTTCTCATTTCTAGTTGGTGACAATCAAATTGATCAAGCTGAAATGACACCTGTAACAAGCTGATTTTATCAGCTGTAGCTAGCTCGGAATTTTAGCTAACGTTAGTTCCATGAGCTTGCATGCTGACTAGTATTTAAAATAAGAACCCTGTAGAAAGATCTTAAATATGCACTTGATGGCTACTTGCATAATATCACGGTAAAAGACTAAGGCTAAAGCTACATGTCCCAGGCAAAAAGTTGGCATTTTCACCAGTTTATGATCCATATAGAAGACATGGAAATAAATGTTTTAGTATTGCAGTATAGAGTTAGTCTTAGTATCATAAGTAAGATAAGGTCAAATGTAAGATCAGATTGTATTGTCATTCTATCCTTGTATGGCTGCTTACTTGTTTGTATTGTTTAACAGTATGTTTTATCCTTTTCGGATGCAGACTTACCGACGTGTTTGACAAAAGTAACAATATCACAGGTAAAGCTGGCTAGGGTTGCTTTTGAGTGTAAACTTCCTGAAATCCAATAAAAAGCAAGACAGAGCGGTTATCCTAACTGAAACTCTGATAGTATCGAGGACCAACTTTGACAGAGTGGCCAAATTCTACAGATTATTACACAATACATGTGACAGACATAATGTAACATGTTCCCCCACAAACTAATGTAGACAGTTGATATGCTAACTCTTGGTCTAGGAAGTACCTCTACGTTACTATAGGTAGTTAGCTAGTTTACTAGCACACTTTTAATCAATTCCTTATTATTTTGCTCTGGTGAATTTGGTTTTGGAAAGGCTAAAAGAAAATACAACCCTTCCAAACTGTGTTTTGCTCTCATTACAACCCCATGCACACAGGTTCAGGCTAGTTAGGCCAGCTGTGGTTCGACTATCACTTTTCGGGGAAGACTGTTAACAGACAATTGCACTCCTTTCTTTTGAACAGTTGTTATGTTGATAATTAATGCTGGCCAAATGCAGCCTCTCATCACTACAAAATGTAAATTTATAGTATCTTCAAAGGCATTACATCAAGTATCTTAAAGTCTCTGATCTATCCTGATGTTCAGCCCGGGGCGGCTGCATTGATCATAAAAGGGCACTGAGTTTGCAGGTTGATGGAATTCTTATCTGAACTTTTTAAGCCAAATGAGAGTAATTTTATCATAGGTTTGTATCAGATTTTAATCAGATAATATAACCTTATCCTAAGAAAAATGCTGGATACTGTCACACTTTGCAATTCATTCTCCATGGAGCTGCACAGATATCAGAAATGTGGAGGTGGAACAAAACTCTTTCTTCTGTTTCTGGCTAACACAGGCAGCAAAGTTAAATAATGATGAAGTAAAAGTGAATACTGAAATTCTGTGGTATTCTCTGGGGAAGAACGGTTGGAATGATAATGAATACAAGCAAGAATTTAACCCTGTTATTAGTGGAAAAGCTACAATACTCGGTGATACATAGCTCATTAGCGTGTGTAGTTATGTCTATGTCCATACTTGGGTAATGATGATTAAGTAAAATGCAGACTGCGGTTAAACATTTTAGAGGCCATGACAGCTTTCTGGCTCACAGAATTGCTGCCATTCTCTTTTTCTACCATGTACATTATATTTTGTTGACAGGAATGTTAATATTAACGCCTCCAAATGTCCTATTTTTTCTGGATTTTAAATTGTCCCTGCCATTTTATCATCAAAAAAAGAAACGGGTAACATTATATATTTAAAACTAAACAAATGATTTGTGTTCATGCAGAGTCCTCAAGCTATTTTATACACATGGTCCCGGTTTCTTTTAGTACTTATGCAGTGAAGCTTTGCACTGTGAAACCTATAGAGGTGTAGTGTAATGGAAGAGCATGCAATTCTAGGCTAATAGGTTGCCGAGGGTTACAATGCGGCTGGGCTGTGCTGCAAAGCTGCACTCTGCAAAACCAACTCTCATCTGAGCTCTTCACACCTGCAGCTGGAAGCTAGAGAGGAGGGAGAAGTCCTTATGGACAAGACGAGGCTCAGCTTGTCTTTAAAGGCAGGAGGACTCTCAGCGAGCTGCCTGGGAGCCCTGCAGGGCTAACGGAGAGAGAAAACACTAACAAAAGACTTCATCATTTCCCGACCTTTCCACAGATGCAGATATCTTCCCTGATATGATGAGGGTGTCATAGCCTCTGTCTCGGTTCTTTCCCCCGCTGTTTCATCTGCTTCTCTCTTCTGCTCCCACTTATTTTCAGCGCCTGTCTCTGTTCGTCTCTCTTTCTACTTCCATCACACTGTCCTAATGAGGATTTATTCCCACTTAAGTGTGTGCGGGTACAGAGTACGAGGATGTAGAAACCACCAGCTGAGCTCCTGCACTACCTCTGACCTTCCTTGTCTCTTTCCATCCGCCTCCCTTCGCGCGCTCCTCTCTCTGTTTAGATGTTTACCTGTCCATCTGACTGTTGGCATTAAGGAGCTGTCACTAACCTGCTGTCAGTAATAGCTGTCATGTCCCCCTCGAGTGTCAAACACCACCACCCCCCACCCCCTCAAGCTCTCAGTGCAGGCCTTAATGAGCCCTGTGGTGGAAACGCTATACAGCCTGAGCTGAGAAGAAGGAGTGACAACGCTGTGATGCTCATGGGGAAATGGTAAAGGATGAGAGAGAGGGGAAGAGAGGAGCAGGCAATTATCTCGACTCTGGTGCTGTATGTGGCCGTCCAGCCCTCTGGCAGGCATGTTACAAATGAACTATATCCTCCACTGCTGTGGAAATAATCACACCTCGCTACCATCACTCTTCACCCCCACCTGGTAGAGGACAGATGCTCCAAAACATTAGGGGGGAAAGTAAAGAGAGACTGGGCTTAGAGTGGGAATTCAAACAATATTAATGTTAATATTAATTATATTATTAATATTAATTTTTTATTCTTAACAATACTGTATTGCTTTGCCAACACAGGTTTCTTTACTGTCAAGTCCATAAAACACCCTTGAAGTGAAATGCGAGAGGAACAGAGGGGGATAAGGAGATAAACTGGGCCTGATGTATTAAAAGGAGAAGAAGGGAGAGAAAGAGTACCTGTGCTGATATATTAAAAGAAGGAATGGGCTGAGGGGGAAATAAATTGAGAGTGACAGGGAGATTTGAGTAAAGCCTAGTGCAACCCAACTTTGGCTGTGATTTGCCTTTTTGATTGCCTTGGTGATTTCTAAGACATAAACCCTTGAGCTTGTACCGGTGTCGAGTTGGAGTGGTTCCGAGGTAAGTCTGGGCCTTGTCGCGAGCCGTCTCAGATGCTACCAGACACACCAGTTTGATTTGCATTGTATGTCACACTATGAGAGGGGTTTAAATGCATCAGACCTCCCGATTTTGAGTTATGTCAAATGGTGAATCATGCTGCCCCTGTGTAGATACATGGGGGCAAATACATGTCAGCAACTGGTGTCATCCATCCACAGCAGAGTAAACGTACATCGGCTACACAATCCACTTAGGGAACACAACCCAAACTACGACAAACTGATCCGTTACCCAAAATGATCTCTACATCAATTACGGACTTGTTTATGTTGATTGGTCTATGAAGACTAAAATTAGGCATTTCAAATGTGTAGACGAGGAGCAGAAGTGTGAAGGGTAACCTACTAAATAGCCTCTTTCTATAGTTTGCACAACTATAACCTGCAGTGCAGGTGTGCCAGCAGCTGTGGCTCCAGTGCATCAACATGTACAAAGGTGTAGTCAGCTTTAAGATGGCTTGTAGATGACGACCTCTTGTGTTGAAAGAGTGAGCGTTGGAGGAGTGGTAGAGGAAGATAACAACACTAATACTGTACGTATGTCAAAAGGAGAGAAAGAAGGACAAGAGCAGTCAAACCAGCGACATCCATGTTTGCAGGAGGAGGTTTCCTCTGGCAGCCTCCCCTTTCTCAGCTCCAACCTACCTTCAGGTGCCCTGCTGTGTAAGAAGGAGCCTCGCAACACACATTCTCTGCCACAAATTCTCATACACACACACACACACACACACACACACACTGTACTGCAGTACAAAGAACCCATTTTCATGGAGCACCTACACAAGCAGGAATAAACACGTGTACATCATGTTTCACAGTGCTCAGTTTGTGCTAATATTACTGCTATTTCTATTACCGCTGCTGGTACTACTGTTGTTATTACTATTATATTGCTATGAGTATTATCTTTATATAAATATATATAGTATAAATCAAATGAATTGAACTGAAAGCTACAGTGTGAGGTAAAGACCTCACACTGAGGTAAAGATACGTGTGTGCCGGGATTCTGCCCTTCTCTTTGTGTTTCTCTCAACCACACACACACACACACACACGCCAATGTCTTTATGTTTGTTTTTAATAATGGTTTACACACAATTTTAGATAAACATAAATCATTATAACCTAATTTAATTTGTAAATAATACTATAATATCAAGTTGATGTCATACTTTATGGTGTTTGCTTGTTTAGTAATGAATGCCAATTGGAGGTCATGGTTTACCCGTCTTTGTTTCTCCAGCTCTGTTTCCATGTACACTCACTAACACAGTCCTCAGTGTGTTCAGTGTTTAGAAGCTAAAGACTCACGCTGTTAAGTATTCAGAAACAGCAGGGACTCAGAGTGAGGCCACAGTGGGCCAAAAAAACACAGACAGGACGACCTCCAACAAGGGCAAACTTATCTGGACGTCTCTGTGAGCATCTGTCTGACTGTGTGGGTGGAGTTGGTGTGTGTGTGTGTGTGTGTGTGTGTGTGTGTGTGTGTGTCCAAAAAGAAGTGTGTGCGAACATGACAATGTTACAGATATTGTGTAACTGAAAGCCAGTTCTCAGACAAGAACCGTGTCTAGTTCCCCAGCCTCTTGGATGAAGCAGTTGGCTTCTCTTATCTGATGCAGAAGAAAGTGTCCAAAAAGAAAAACACCTTTCCATTGTTTGTTTAGGGCATCTTTCTTAGCCAGGAGAGCAGCTTATAAAATCAAAAACATGAATGAGCATTTCCTTACATGTGACATTTATTCAAAAAACTGTAAAATGTAGTGTACATAATTGAATGGGCCAAAACTTTTGGGCTGCCCTGCTTCTGTCTCTAAAGATTGGCCTGTGCACAGTGTACTTCCTGGCTTCCTGCACATTCCCTTCAGTATCATAGAGAAAAGTGACAGCAGCTTGAGGGAACAAAGCAATAAGTAGAAATTAACATAAATTCACATGGTAATGTATTCAGCATTGGGCAATGACTTTCCACATAACAGAGGGACATGTTTTTGAAAGAAGATTGTGTTTTGAGAAGAGCAAAGCAGAAAGAATTTGCAAAGTCGCGCACAGACACAAGTATAATGAACAAATATTAGCCATGATATTTGGGGATTCAAAATGAAGATAAACTATTCCAATCTCTGGAGCCCAATTCTGTATCAACACACACACACACACACACACACACACACACACACACACGTTATGCCCTGAATTCATTACTGAAGTCTCTTACAGGCATTCAATATGAATACAAAGAATTTCTTCATCTAAATGGCCCACAGGTTAATCCAAAATGTCTGTTTTGGCCACCGATGATGATATTGGAACCTGAGACAGGGTTGAAAAGAACTGCAGTAATTTGGTTTCACAATATGCAGCCCACACACACACACACACACACACATAAAGTTCTCCCCTCCCTGCTGTAGTCAGCCTCACCAATGAGCATGATGACAAATGCAGCCACAGTTTTGGGCCACTCTGTAATTAAATGTAGACGTGGGGTCAAAACTCCCAACAGGTTGGCTGGCATGAGATGAAAAATAAATTGGCTCTCTTCTAAGTGACTTTATAGAAAGGATTACATAAGCTGTATTTCTAACTATTATTAAAATATAAAAATGATTTATCTTTTAAGCACCATAATATCATGAGAACTAAAGTGTAATCTCACAGCCCATTCTGCACGGCCTTCTCTGATTCTTTGGCAGAGATAATGACAGTGCAGGGTAACTGAAGGTATGGAACACACACACGCACTGAATGAAAAAAGGAAGTTCACAATACCTTTCCAAAGCTGCCTTTCCCAATGGCCCGCAATATCTGGAAGTGGTCAAAGTTCACTGGGAAGGAAAAGAAAGGAAGAGAGAGAGGGAATGCGTCAGCATGCGTTCAGCTACATTTCAGGACGGAATGCGACATGTAGTGCAATCACAAGGTATTAGCTCAGTGGCACATTTGCTGTTTTTGTGATTTGATTAAAAACGAAACACAAAATGAAATGACTGGGTGGGTTAAAGTGCTGACTTTCATCAAGCATTCATTAGAGGGGACAGTGGAGGAATCGCAGTCCTTTTGATACAGTGCGCCACTTTTATGGAAGAGAAAGTAATTGGACAAGTTAACCTAAAGTCGTCACTTTTAATGGTTAGTTGCAAACTCCTTGCAATCAATAACTGGCTGAAGTCTATGACTCACACACATCAGCAGATTCCCTGCGGTTGCCCTGCCTGGCCTGTACTGCAGCCATCTTCACTTCTTGCTGGCTTGGAGGGCTTTTTGGATGTAGTCTGGTCTTTAGTGAGACATGCTCAGTTAGACTGATGACTGACCATTAGCATGCTGACATTCGCACAACGACAATGCTCACATGCTGATGTAAATGTATAATGTTAACTATGTTCACCATATTAGTTTAGCGTGTTAGCATGCTAAAATATGCTAATTAGTACAAAACCCAAAGCACAGATGAAGCATGCTCATTTCAACTCATTTCACAGGTTTTTTGTCATAAACCAAATTACTGGACAAATTAAATTCAGGATAGGATTAATCCCCTCGGGACCTTGAATTTCTGTACAAAGATTCAATGCAATCCTTGTGATACGTGCACTACACTGCTCACCCAATAATTATTTGAACACTCTCAAACACACGCCAGTCTGAAAGTCAGCACTTCAAGCTAATAGTCACACTTTCATTTCAACCCCAATGTGCTGGAGTACAGAACCAAAACAATAAAAACACATTACTGTCCTAATGCTTTCTGACTGTGCTGTGCATTGGATTAGTACTGTGAAGGTGTAGCTTTTGGGATCAATACAACATGATGGATATTTATTAGAATGAAAACCAGCTTATCTGAACACTGAGGGACAGACAACACTGTGTTGTTGAGAAAGTAAAGTCAGGAAAGTTGAAAAGCAATGACACTGAAGTAAACATTCTTGCAGGATCTGAACAGCATAAAAAAAACATATATTCTGCAATCATGACTGTTGCTTGGTTCTGTCTTCTCGTTACTGGCTCTGTTGAACTAATGACAATTATGAAATGAATCTTTCCACATTGTCTTATGATAACATGAGAACTTCCAACACAACACATAAAACATTCAGAAAATGATTCAGATTAGTTTGAGCTCTGTCGCAGTAAATTGGACGCTAAAATGATTGTCAAGATGGACTATTATATGCAAGAAGAAATCAAAAAGCTCAAAATGATCTCTAAATGAAAATGTTATATGGAATCCCAACTTATCTAATGGGAACATCAGAGGGAAGGCAAAGGCAAGGGAGTCCTAATTCAGAAAAACACCCCGCTCACTGCACTGCAATCACTCATCTCACTTTATTTAGTTTTTTATCATTATGTGTAATGGTGCAGTTAGATGTTTGGCTCATTTCCTTCTTCAGTGGATGTGTGTTTTGCTGATTGACAGAAATGTCTTGTGTGTGGTACAGTTTAAACTCATTCCTGAGAGGGAGGGGGTAGGATGAGCGCAGTTGAAGCCTTGTAAAGAGGAAGTACTCTGAGTGAGTTAAAAACAGAACCCCTGTATAATGCAATGCAGTAGACCAGCCCAGAAATAAATACCTTTTGATTATATAACGTTACATTTTGTTCAGACATTGTCAGAGAGGTGTTCATTCAACTACATAGTAAGGCTGAATCATTTGAGGAAAACATCAGATTGCTACAGTTGGAGTAATTTTCTATAAATTAAAGTAAAGGTGCTTGCGTGCTGTGTACTAAACAAAATATAATTGCACATAACATTATCACAAACTTATCATGGGGACATTTATTAATAGTACCCTCAAAAATGCCTTAATGGGACAAAAAAGTAGTGTCCATGGCATGTATACTACTTTCTGCTAACAATCCCACAATCCAATGCTCTACATTTTACCCACATGAAAATGTACTCACCTGTCAATCATAATACAAAATTATTATGATTAGTGAATTCTCAATGTTCTGTTCCCTATTGAGTAAACTACTAAGAGTATTTTATATAGGGAGAAGTGAATGAGTGGATGTTGAAAACAGCTCTGGACAAACAACAAAAAGACATAGTTCACTCCTTATTATTTCAAACATCAATATTATACAAAAGGGTGTTTCTTCTTAGTGTTTCAAGCGTAAATAGTTCACAGACAACACCAGACAACAGCCAAGATTTTTTGTTGTTTCACCTATTCACAGAATTAACTGTACGTAACAGCCGAGTACACTTACCAGCAAATGTGACATTATGGTTGGTGAAAATAAACCATTGCTGGCTTAAACATGCACTTGCTACAGCTTGTAAAGACTCTAAATTACATAAGATACAATTCAAACTGCAGTGGAGGTTAGGGGTTTCTAGTATTGGCTTTCCCCATGCAGGTAAAAGGTTTAGACTTATATTGTAAGGGTTTTGTTTGTAAGTGTATTGGTACAGATTTAAGCCAGAAAAATCAGTCACCATGTTACTATGTACTGCACACATTATAATGTGGGAATGTGGGCTGATGAGCTACCACTGGCTGACCTCCTCCTGGTCATCTGTGTTACTAATTGAGACTTGCTTCGGTTGTGTGTGTGTGTGTGTGTGTGTGTGTGTGTGTGTGTGTGTAGCAGTGCCCCAGGCAGATGTGAGCACAGCATGCATGAGGCTAGCTCACGCAGCTCCTCCTTAAAAGTCAGTTGGCTTCTGAAGCTCACATCCTGATCTGCTCAGCCCCCTGTCCATGTAGACAAGGAGCGATCATGAGAGAAGAACGCACATGCTGGGCTCCTCCTGGCAGACCCACTGCCAGCTGACCTATACATCCCAGGCTGAATGAGGAGGTAAACCCCACAATGCGTTTTGCTTCCAGACAAAGGACACAAGGCGTGGTTTGCATGTTTTGTCTGGAAGACAGACTAATCCAGTGTGGATTCTTCCTGCTCAGTCTTTTGTACATGGCTAATCCTCTCATATGGCATGGCTCTGACTGCACCCTGGTGCCGGCACACGGAGACACTGTACCATGAACATAACCATCCGTGAGGTATTAAAAGGGATGAGAAATGTGAAGGAAATCGTACATACAGCATGGGGGGGTTCATAAGTTCCTCTTTTACGTGAGAATGAGGCTGATGATGCATTTCCCTTGGCTACCGTGCCAACAATCTCACAACATTAACACTGGTTATCCTGAGCAGACTGAAAATGCCAGTACAGAAGTGCTTTAACGTCTTTGGAAATCCACTCTCTCCACACCTTTCTTATGTTGGAATCCGTGTCCTTCAATTTTTGTAACTTTCCAAAACCGACAATCCAACATTCATACCCACTTTGCGTAGTGACTGGCCAGGGGCACAGAGGTGAGAAAGTGAGTCAACCTCATTCTTCACACAACTATTTCCATCTCAGTCTGAAAATGTGATCTCCATAATGAAATGATTATCGTGTATCAACCCTTTCTCTATGATGACTTCAGCATTCTAGTGTGGCTGTTTGAAACGCCTTTGCCTTCTGACGTGGTGGAACAACACGTCGTACAAACGACTTCTTTTCTGGATTTAAAGCTCCTGTCAGATAATTCTCTGACAGTCAGCTCACTCCCAGATACGACAGCAGTGAGAGACAGTATAACTGGGTTTACGTTGGATGTTGCTTAATGATCTTGGGGTCCAACCCTGTTTCCATGCACTTTATATCCCTCATTTACTCAACTGTATCCATTATGGCAATGTCCTGAATCTGATCACAGTCTTACAGACTTTATCTGAAAAATTCAGGACCCCTGAGATCCACCAGCCTCCAGACACACTAATGTTATCTGCAACTGTGACTCAATCCGTCATCTATGGTGTCTCACTCATTAACCGGGGGGTTATTTGCAAAATAAATGTGAAAAGGAAACTCACTATCAAAGACTTGGAATACGATTCTACATGACATACAGAGTGATTAACAGTCCACCTCAACCCTTCGATCAGTGTTACCAATATCACAGCACTTCCTCTAAGTATGAGTCATCGGGTACTGGGAAGCCAAACAAAAGTACCCCCCCCCCCCACACACACACACACACACTTAAACGGCCTGGTGAAAGGAGCTGCTCTTCAGATTCAGGGAAAAAGAGAGATTTGGGTTCCATTCTAAGGGGATAATTAGAGCGGACACAGCGTTTCCTGTAAACGTCGTTTTAGAGTATCAGAGACGCCACCCCCCACCGCACCCCATGTGTCAGGCTGGCTCCCACGTGCTGGGAAGAAAAATTGTGTGGGAGGCAGTATAGGTCTTTCATGTCAGCTTTACGCTGACTTCAAGACCGTCTGACCAGTGAAATCAAACAGCAGAGACTAAGTGCTTGCAGCTGAGTGGGTTCAGAGCAGCACAAGTGGTTTATTGGATTGGATTGTTTTAACAGTCACCGTGTGAGGATTGTTTCCTCTTTACCTGTGTGACTAATCATCCACCAGAATTTCAATGAATGTTTTTCTAATGCTGTCAATTAGTGTCCTTAGATTTGGAGTGATTTTCTTTCACAGCTTCAAGTGGTTGATTTCTACACAGTTGATGCTGCAGGTGTTGAGCCAAATGATTAAAGGACAGAGGCCATCCCTTCGATAAACTCAACAATCACGGCTAATGGTATTTGTAATTTGGGTCGTTTCACGGTCAAGTGGTACTCGAGAGAAACCTGGCAAGTTGATGGCGATTGAGGTCGGATAGCGTCTGCAGCAGTCGCTGTGTTGGCTCCACCGAGCGCTCTCAGGTTTCAGTGGATGCTGCACAAAAGACTATGGACAAATCCAGCAGACATCCGCAGCGTGGAGTGTGAGTGAATTTGATCTGCCATGGAGGCAGCGGGAGAAAGGCAGCATCTTTTCCTCTGTAGGGGCTGGAAGCTGTTGACACACCAGGATGGTATGCTGAGTAGGCTCCACAGGGGTCCTCAGTGGGTGATTGGCTCCTGTGGAGGAGCTGATATTGGCACAAAGCTGATGTCAAGGGGCATGGATAGTCTGAGAGGGTGTGTGTGTGTTGATGTACTTAAAACCTCTAATTAAGCCAAAGTCACAATTCAGCCATCACTAAAAGAAGTCGTATCACTCTTTATTTATTTAATCATAAAGTATATTCGCAAAGTGGGATGATGAATGATCTCCTCAATATTACTTCACATACGCAGAAGTCTCCTTAATATTTTAACAATCCTATAGGTTGATGTTATGGCCACCAGTTGTCATTATTTTAACTTTGTTTCTGAGAAAAACATTTTAATGCCACTTTGGCATCATGTGTGCCTCTAAATACTACAATACCCATGAGCCATTTCTATAGAGAAGAAGCCAGAATTTAAATCTTTTTTAAATAATAAATTGTTGCAGTCAGGGCCAGACTAGGGTAATAATAATAACAACAATGACAACAACATACCTCTTCATCTTTTACTACACAAAACCAACTTCTAACATCTAAAATAGTAAAAAACTGCCACGTCTTCAGTTTGGAGAGATAGTAAACTGCACTTCCATCGTTAAGGCTGCAGGAATAATATATATATACATATCATTTTGTGCACTGTTGGAACCAGGCATTTCCTCAGAGCTCTGACTGTTGATTATTGTTAGCTCTGACAGAAGATAGTATCAAGGTCTTTATTTTGTATATAATGTCCATGCATACACATATCCTGCTTTCCTAGTATGATTTAAGTGTTAATGCCATTCATTAGTCTTGAAAACATTATAACAACTCATGAAGGGTAGTTGTGAGTGCTAATGGCAGCCCATTTGTTTTAAACACTAATCATGTCCCTTGCTCGTGAATTCATCTGTGACTTTGCAGCAGGAGCTTTCCTCCTTCCGTTGCGCTCCCTTTCAGCTCCACAGGCAGAGATCACATAAGAGATCATCGGTTAAAAGCAGACGTGGTGCTGACGGTCTTCAGTTGTGAGTGACTGTAGCTGCCCCATGTTGTGTTCACTTTGATTTATCCATTTCATTTTGCATTTTTAACACTGGCCTGACACTCTAATCAGCTGGCCAGGATGCCGAGAATTGCAGATGAGAACAAAACACAGTGCCATCATTTCTGAATACATCCAACAGTGACCCAGAATTCAGACGTGAATTGATTTAAGCTGCAGATTGTAATATTTCTTCTCACAACACCATAAACTTTAGCTTCCTTCCGCCATTAACGCAGCACGTAGCATCATTTTAAGCTCTGTTAATGGATGTTCATGCCAAAATGCATCGTGGGAGTCCCCGGTAACTTCTCATCTTATGTTTGTATGTACTCAGGCTTGCACCTTCAGCTTTCTGTCAAAGAACCAGATATGAACACAGTTGTGCATCTTTTGTTTCATCCAAGCTGTGATAGAGTTCAGTCACCTCACATTGTCTATGGAGAAAATAACACTTTATTTCAATCAAGACATGTTTTCTAATCATTTGTAAGCTTGCCTTTAAATCTTCACGTTTCGCTGTAATGAAACCAGCAAATATCTGCCAGTTTGCCCTAACAAATAACTGCAGATGAATGTACTGTCATTTATAAATCAACTAATTGTTTCAGCACCACGTGGGGCTGTGAGCGACGTGGTGATACAAAGGGAGATGAACCCGTTCTCAGGTCTTTCATGCTCAGGAGCGGCTTAACTTCTACAACAACAAGCCAATAACCTTGGCTGCGGGGGTGCTTCATACAAACTGAAAAGCTCTGCTCATTTCTATAATGACTGCAGTTAATACAATCAACTGTGAGACAGTGGAAGATAAAAGAGAGACGAGGGGAGGCTGGACAAGGTGAACCGCGCGGAGGACACCTTCAAGACCAGGAGAAACACATGTGCAATGAGATCATTAACCTTGCTAATTATACCCTGGGAAATACTGAACTGCAGAGGGGTCTGGAGAGACAACCTTCTAAAGCCATTCTTTTCAACTGGATAACTTTTAGAAAGTAAGACAGAACAAATCTGCCGCTCACGAAACAACAGTCAAATAATAGGGCTGGTATCAGTCCTTCAAAGATGAAGAGAAGTCGGAAAAAAGGAAGTTATTGGAATAAAAAGGCTGCTATCAACAGGAGGGGGGGTAGAACATAATAATAAAATAATAAATAATCGAATAAAGAATAAAGGCAAAGATTCTATCATCATATTTTGGCATTAAATATGAATCGTATGATAATGTAATTTTCATGAGACGTTCTTTATTAATCACCATCACAGTTGCTGCTCCCGGCACTAAGAGGGTTTGTGTGAGGGGAGGGAGGGTGGCAATTCATCAGGAACGTAGATGCTGATGAATTACAAGTTCAACTCATACAAAAGTACCTGCAGTTTAGATAACTGTGGTATGATTCACTGCAAACAGATGCTTGGCGCTTCAAGGTTGTGAGCGTGTTATTTATGAAATGTCACCTGCATGAGAAAAGTCTGATGGATTCACTATTTACGGTATTGCAAGATGGAATATAACACAGTAGCTGCATGAGGTCAAGATAGGGCCAGGCCATGTGGCCAAAAATGTTATCAAGAAAATGATTTTCATCAGTCGTTATTGATAAATGTCAAATCATTATTTCTTTCAGGTTCAAATTATGATTTTTGGCCCGGAGTGAATGCTGAAGAAACCAGATGATTATTGTGGATTTAAACAATTTGTTATTGTCAGAAATAGCCAAAATATCTCCAAGCTACTGTAAAGTAAAGTCGGCTTTCTTGTCGACGATGGGGTTGTCCTGCTTCCAGCTTGTCATGGGCGCTGCGTTTTCTTCAGTGAGGCTCAATTTGAGAACACACAGAACAGTCATCTAGTTATCTGGAAAATAACTGGGTTTGATGTACAACCATTCAGAGAGTAGAAGATTAAGTATTGATACATTCGTCAGAATATCAAAACACCACCCTCAACATCTCATTCTCTACTATGTGGCCTCCAATTTCACCCTGGTTTCCCCAGAGAGGCTATGTCTAGCTGAAAGTGAATCACCCACATGATCAATAAACTGAAGTAATGATAGTTTTACACTGTCACCTGAAATGGATGCATCAAGCTGAGGGTTAGGACACTACCAATGAATGAGAAGAAGGAAAAGCACTATCCTAATGGGGGGGCAACCTAATACCTTTGATGTCAGCAGAGCACATTGATCTACGTGGTACCACTTGATACAATGGAGCCATGGTTCACTGTGCGTATTCCACTGGCGACTCAAAGTGTTGTGCTCAGAAGGCTGAACTGGAACAAGGCCAGAGATTGAAGTTCTGTCACAGTTACATATAAAAAAAATACTTCAATTTAAATACCTGGGTGGCCTATCCACTTACACCTGCCTGTGCCAGGTTAACTGTCTATGTTCAAGTTGATACATGAAAGTAAATCAAATCTTAGTATAGGTTACATTGAAAACGCATATTTTAAGCATTTAAAATACTCTTTATAGATAGTAATTTTGGGCACCAGTATAAACAGCTTACTTCATATGATAAAGGCTTTATTATACATTTTAACATATATTTTTTTTTGTTTTGTTTTGTTTTCAGTTTTGTATAGCTTTCAGTCACTTTGACCTCCTTGTTTTATTTTGTTTTTTTTGCCTTAAAGCTGCTGTGTGGTAGGATACACTGCCAACAGGGCAAAGAACCCAGAACTACGTTTTTAAAGCTGCCAAACCCAAAAACTGAACTTTTAACATGAGACATCAGCAAAAATGGGAACACTGTGGGATTCTGACGCTCAATATGCCTACATAGGTGTGCAGCACACATTTTGACAAAATCAAATGTCCAAATGTCAGTTTTAAGCTAACTATATTTCTGTAAGTTAAGCTAAAGCATTTTGACAGTAAGCAACATGTGTAGTGGAACGTGGCTAAATCAAAAAGCTTAGCTAACCGACAATTCTGAGTTTGTCAATATACCTACGCTACAGTAGACATAGGATGCTAAACTAATCCCTTGATGTTTTTAGCTAGCTACAGACACTTTGTTAGTGTTTCAGCCCTTGGTTGCATATTGTGGCGCCTACTGTTTTCCCCTCCGGTGGGCGTTTCAGAGTATGACGCTGTCTCTGTTAGAGGTGCTCCACGTTCTGATTGTTGACCGCTTGCTTTGATCATTTCAGTGTTGCCACAACAGTGCTTTTGTACTATATATCATTAAGATAATGTGGTAGATGTACAAAGAGTTTGCACAAATCCCTGCATAACTGGAACCAAATGAATCATTATTTCAATAATGGTAAAAATGTAAAAAAGGTGTGTGAGTGTAGTGATTAATACATTTCAAAGTAAGGCTCAATCCTTTTTAAATGTAAAGTAGTTTGACACAGAACACAGAAAGTGAACTCTGAAATGTTAATGCAGAGTACATTTAGAGTCAAATCACACTGAGTGAATGCTCCCTGTGTGGATAAGACCATTGGACCAGGATCAAAAAACCTCCTAGCATCGATCCCTTCCTGTTCTGTCTTAGGAGAATACGCCTCTGCTTCTAATCCAATCCCGTGCTGTCTGCTTCTGTACTATGTTATCAGCCTGTGTACAAGCTACTGTATTCAGACTCAGTTTTTGCTGACAGGTTCCCATTTGCATACACAGCGCACACAACCACTGTGTCGTATGCTCGGCAGCTTTATAGCATCAGCAGAAGGACAGATGTGCTGAGGGCTACGTGCTTCGTTCAAGTCCTCGTGCCGGTAGTTTAGCATCTCTACACTGACACTGGCAGCAGGATCAGAGTCTGAGTGCATGTGACACTACACAGTGCCACTAGGATCATAGTCAGAACTGCTCTAAAAAAACTGTTTGCTTTACAGCAGCTTCTTCTCCCACGTGATTACTGAATATTTCATCGCAGTAGTAAGCCATATTTCATGGTCTGTAGTAGTCGAGCTTCTGCTGGGGCACACTTGAGTCTTTGATATTGAATATCCAATCGAATGCATTGAGATGCAGATGCAGGAAGGTTTACTGTGCAATTCAACTCACTGTAAATCCAAGACTTTTTGCCATTGGCATTCTCCATTTCTCAAGTTATGAAGACTGAGCGCTGTCTATAGACCATCTTGATCTTGAACTGATCTCCTTTGATATTCATTGATGGGGCTCTCATTACAAGATGGTTGGGACTTGAGACTTGTGTTCTTTTGATCAGCACAGGGAGGGGTGCATGTGCCTCCGAGGGTAATAAAGACAATATGGTGGCTTGAATCTTCGTCGCTGGCAGCAGGATTCATTGCAGGTAGTTCAAGTTGTAAGACCAGGCTCTTGGAGGTGCTTCTCGCACAAATTACAGTGCATTTGCTGAAGACTGTTAGAAATAAGGATCATGTGAAAAAGTCATGCTCGATTTCCACAGATACATTGCTTGTTATTGACATGGACAGAACTACTGCCTCTGTAAGGAGTTCATTAAAGCATTTTGTATGTAGCTGAAGTTTACTCTATAACTGGTGACAAAGATCAAAAGCTTGTTGAATTTCATTTCAATCCGACAACAGCAGAGCGCCTCTGCAGCGTGCTGAAGGCCACTTTTGATGAATCTGTTTACTTAAATCACTATCATCACTGAACAGCCATCATCATCATTTTCTCCTTGTACACTAGAGCGCTAATACAACCTAATTGCAGGCTCTCTAAAAAGAGCATCTCATGAATATTCATGAGCACTACCGAGCTTATTGTCTTTACAGGCGTGACAATTTTGGCTATGGATCTCAAATGATAATTGGACAAGGATAGGGAGATGCGTACACAGGGCGTGCCGGTGCAACTCTGTATGAAATTCCAGTAGCGAGTGGACAATCCCTGTGGGCGGACCATCATGTGCTTATACCATCTATGTGCCTCCTTGCGTGTGCATTAATTACCCTTAGAGTGTTTATTTGATCTTCATCTTGCTGAACGGCTTTTATGATGACACAAAAGAGTCTTACTGCAGGAGAATGAAAGCAGCCATTAAGGCTTTATCTGGCTCGGTTTTCATTCTTTTTTTCCCTGGCTGTGTTTATGTGTCTCGTTAATGTGATGAACCTCCATTCAAAAACAACTAGTGGGGCATTCGATCCATACACGGTACCTTGTTGCTAAGGTTACCCACCAAATTAGAAAGTTAGAAATTAGAAACTGCTGGTGCCTTAAAGACGATGAACAGAGGGCAAACTGTAGATCACAGATCAACTGCCAAAGTTTTATTGGGGGATTCATTGCAGTCATGCCTGTGGATTTCTACCTCCATCACTCAGCTAGCCTGTCTCGCCACACTTGCGTGGATGGAGACACTGGCCGGTAATCTTGTTTGCCATGTCTATCTCTTTTAAGTTATCCATCTCTCTTTCTTGTGGTTCTCCCTCTTTGTTTACTTTGTAAATAAGGTCTTGCTCAGAAGCCCATGTGTAACTGTGCATATCCATTAATTTGTAAAGAAACTTAAAATACAATCCTCAAGATTTTCATAAAATCAAACCCTGCTTTTGACCATATTTATGGCCTGCAATTTTAAAAGAAAGAATAGCCATTCAAGAGAAAAAAGAAGGGATGAAGACTAACTCGTTGGATGGGAAATGTGTGTCTGGTGATCATTTATCACAAAAACGTCAGTGGTCATTTAAAATTTCTGCACAGGAGAAATGGAATAAAAGGGAGCAGCCACTTACATTTTTTGGTTTCAAATAAGGTGTAAGCGGTGTCTCTAACAATATTGCAGAGGTGTTGTGTAGTTTAATTCAGAAATTAAAATACTGTAAAAATGCAGGCTAAATGTTGACCCTCTTTGTTCCTTCTGTCACCACAGATAAAACGACTGTGGCCTTCCTTTAGTCAGACCTTTTAGTGTTTTTAAACAGAAAGACAAACATTCAACACAAACTTAAGATTAAATTAGACTGTCAAGAAAATGTATGTTATTAATCTTATCTTGTTATTAGCTAAATTCCATATACATGCCACCAAAACTCAATCTTACGGTCTTCATTAAAATCCCACCTAAACACATGAAAATACTGCACAAACTCTAAACCTGTGAAAACCAGAGCCTTATGTAATGAATTTGATTTGTAATATACTTGATTTAAGTTAGTCTATGTTCTATATAATGTCTTTATTATTTTCTACATTATGTCCTGTGCACAACCTTGAGCATTGGCATGATGATGTTGTTGTTGGAAGTTCCATTGTGTAAACAAAGAATCAAAAGTAAAACTTTACTGTGTACTGCAGTTGTGTGGGAAACTACTCGCTCTGTGCCAGCATGGAACCCCATCCTAGTTGCAAATATTATTGACCATTTTTAAATACAATCAATGTGTTTGGTTGGCTGCACTATAAATAGGTACACCAGTTGCTCATCTGTTTGATTTCTGACGAAGTCGATGCTAAAAGAGTGTTGCCTCCTTAAATTTGAGACCTTTAATCTTGTATGTTTCCAATAAACTGTCTGATGGAAGAGAAGCATCCACTCTTTGGCCTACAGTTTCACACCAGCAAAAGCACTCCCTGTACATTTAGACAAACTTTGTGTGCAGCATGAGTGAGTATTGCGTAGTTGTAAAGTTGAATGAGGTATAAAAAAGCAGCCCAGATGTCGAGTAAATCTTCACAAACAGGGGGCCATGGCGCTGAGAATGAAAGAGGAGATGTGAAATTGGACCTCTACACGCAGAGAAATCACTACAGGAGGCTGTATCGTACATCTAAAGGCTGTCAAGACGAGGAGGGAGCAAGATGAGAACACTTCAGAGGAGAATTCTGCACTGCAGAATGGGAACTCTCGCATGCTCAGCACTGTCACAAAGAAACATCATCTGGACCGTGTGAAAACTTCTGAGGTTACCATAGCAATGTGTCCCTTTGTGTGTGCGCGTGTGTGCTTCTCTCCATCTATGTTACGTTACAGGGCTGCCACATCATCTCCTAGTCCCTGCATTGGCATAATTAATTCACTGTGATTCACAACTCCTGGGCCAGAACCGGCACATTGTGTTCATCATGTTTTGGCTCATTAATAAAACACAGGGAAGGCATCGTGCTGGACTTACGGGGAACTACCTACGGCTTATTATTATTACTATTATAATTGTATCTGGGCACAGACAATGTATACAGACCGTCTACACTGAAAGTCAATGTTAGTGGAAGTTACTCGTGCAGCACGGTGTTTAGTTTCTTCAGTGAAAAGGCAATGGATTTATTGGACAGCCCAGCCTGACTCCTCGAAGGTCATCATCCCAAATGAGCACGCTGAATCCAGGTCAGCTGCTGCATAATCATTAAAGCTGAAGGTACAGACAAAGCTTCATCACCATCTCCACTGTCTGAACAGAAAATGAATTGGCCACTATTTTGATCATTGATATTTGTCACTTGTCAAACAAAAACACCAAACATTTGCTAGTACCACCTTGTTAATGTGTGTTCGTTCTGCTTTTCTCACTTTATATAATTGTAAGTAAAAAATCTGTGGGTTTTGGACTGCTGGGCGCACAAAGTAATCTTCCACTTTGCACTGGAACATTGTGAGCAGCATTTTTTACAGTGTTGTGGCATTTAACAGACAATATCATTCATCGATTAATCAAGATGATGATCTGCAAATGAATGAATAATTGTTAGTCACAGCCAGCGTCTTTTAGATTTCATCAACGCCAATTCTGATTCTGTTTATCGATCCTGGTTTGTATTGTCTTTCCAAATATATCACTATCAATTTTCACTATCTCACCGTGCACACGCTGAATGTTCCCCCTTTTATGCTTTAGTTGAGTGAGACATGCTAGCACTAGCTCTATTTAGGGCTAGTTGGGCTACACCTTCGAGAGAGCTTGTTAACACTACACACACGCATTAACCACCGATGTAGGCAGCTGCTCAGTGGCTCCACACTAAGATATATTTTAGACCTGTAGTTGTATCTCAGTACACAACCCTAATTGCTTCCACCATCCTCATGCATCTTCAGTACGACCTGCTTTCACAAACCACTGGGCTGTGACACATCGGTGTGAAGAAATGGACCAAAAACACCAAACTAACCTTTCGACTGTTCACAGAGGGATACATTAGGGTTCTATTTAGAGTCTGCTGAGAGGGAATACAACAGAGGAATAGGAAGAGGACCAGTCACAAAGAGCCTCTAAGAGAAACGAAACGCTGTTGTCCTATACAGTCCAGGTTATACTGCTCAGGTATTGAATCTTTAAAGGAAGATTTATTTTCAGCCTCTCATGTGCTTCAGTGGGACGATGTTGACGTAACATAAATGATTCACAACAACATCTCAGATCCCAATTTCAGATCGTTTTCAGGAAAGGTTTAATATGAAAACACATGTTGAGTGCATGTATTAACCAGGAGAAAGACCACTTTTATTATCAGCGTATCTCTGAGTATGAAAGGCACACTTACAGTGGAAGGGAAAGAGGTGGATTTTACCTTCACGCAAAGAAAACTGCCAAAGCATGGTGTGTGTCCACTGTGTACGTGTGTTTAAGGTGAGAGGAAATGGACACTGTGGCCTAGTTCTTTCCCCTTAGCAGCTCCGGTCTGAAGCACAGGCGGGACACACCGTGTTCTGGCCCAGATACACCTGACTTCTATTAGTCCTCAGGTATTTAGGACAAGCACCAGAGCTGTATATTCAGTTCACCAGTCCGGTGTGAGCTCATATGATGCATCAGCCCGAACCCAATTTTCAAAAAACCCCCTACATTGTTACACAACACCTTTTTGTTGACTGAGACACGTCTCCTTCAACACCTGTAAGTAGCAGTGTGACTGTGTTTTTATACACACTCCCCCGGGGTATAATGGGCATCTGGAAAGGAGGAGCATCTGTCTGATTTAATAGTATCACATTTCAGTGGCCATTCACTGTGGAGTGGCCACAAGAATCTCAAGAATGAGAGGATGGATGTGTGTGTTTGTGTGCCACTAGTGAGTCAGTGTGTTTGCATGTGCATAAGTAACATGGTTACTGTCTGTCTGCAGTAATCTGGGATCTTAAATGTCATGTACATGAGAAACTTAGTTTACGGGGGTAAGGGATTAAGAGAAATCTGTTTAACGTGGCTAGATTTCTGCTGGAAAACCTGACTTTCGTCCATGTGTGCTCTGAACAGAAACTGTTTTTCTCACTGGGGTTTTTTGTGCATGACCAAGACTTTAGGCAGGGGAAGTACTACTTTGTGCTGCTGGACGAAAGGGAAGATTATTGCTAGTGTCCAAAATAATTAAATCCAAAGCCCTTGGTTAAAAAATATGGTTGGGGGTAGGGGAGAAATCGGATTAGTGACCAGTTGCACCAAACCCACAGATTTGACAGTAACATGGATGTGAACACGTTCTCGGATTTCCTGCCTTATCCTGATTTCTCTCAATAACGTTGTTTCTTGTGTGTATGTTAAAATAATGAGTGTGACAAACCCTCTGGCAACACAAGTCAGCTCAAATCTCTACACAAAGAAGTACAGCAGTGCTGGGCGCCGTGGTATTCTGACTGAAGAGGCTGGCCAGCAGGCGGGCAGACGAGTCCTCTCGCAGGAATGTGAAGACTACAGTCACCTTCCTCTGACCTCATTCTATCAGTTACAAATAGCCTCCTGAAAAAAATCCAATCTCAGACAGACAGCCATAAAAATGACATTTCATTATCAGATTAAAAGTTTGCTTACTTTTTCAATCAGAGACAGAAATAAGGGTGAAATTATGTCTATAAAGAGATTGTAGGGTTGTGTCTTTTTTTTCTTTTTGCCTTTTCCCACTGTGGAAAGTGATCAGAGGCTAATATTAACGCACTACAACACTACAGCAACCCTAGTCAATGTTACCAGAGGTAAAGAGTTGCCAAACACATTAGTAATTTGGAGTCATAGGAGTGCCATAAAAAAAGAATAAATCTGTTAAAGACTAAGAAAATGGAAATGTAAATATAAAAAGAACATATTAGAATAAAGAAATGTGGAAATAAAAAGACAAATAACAAAATATAAAAGAATAATTATGAGTATTCTCCTTTATTTCTGTAAACATTTATTTATTTTTTTATGTTTATATACTGTAATGTGTGCATTTTTATCCCTTTATTTTTTTCCTTAATGCTTTTGCTTTTGCCCAACACCAGCTGTCAATCAGCTGGTGTTGGGCGGGCCAGGCTGTGTAGTCTGAGCAGGAAATACAAACACGTATATAGGCCTAACTAGCTCTTCACTGCAATACAACAATGCTGTTTCTGTATTTCTATGTCTTCTACATGAATCATTAACTGGTGAGGATGCTATTCTTTTGCCTGCAGACGTGCAGCTTTAGCTTTAGTCTTTCACAGGGCTTTAAAACAAGTCGGGGAGAAGTCAGAGAGAGATGGCATTTTCACCAAATTCACGTAGCTAACATTAGCTTTATTTCAATGATAAACTCTTCCAGTTGTCATTTCAGCTGCTGAAATGCGTGCCTCTTTCTGAAATCAAGGACCCAGTAAATTTTGAATGTTCATTTTGAATTATCTGACTCAAGTCACACACACACACACGGGAGAGACAACAGTCGGAGAAATCAGCGAGTCAGATAAAACTTCACATGGATGAGTGAGATTGTTTTGTATAAAATGAGTTGAGATCGTTAGGATGTAAAAGGGAGTTCACAATAAAAGAACAAAAAGGGAAACTCAACCTACACTTTTTATTCAATCTTTCCTAAATCAAGCACTTTATTTTAAGATGCACATTTTTCAAAAGCTCTGTTGTGTATTTTATATCTAAATGCTGCCCTTATTTTACTATGAAATGTATTTATTATTAAAGAATGTTATTTACAATCCCTCCAGTTCAATGAAATGAAAACTGACAATACATATTGTTGAAATATTATTGAATTGTGTTTTCTGCAGTTGTTGGCTGCCTACAGACAAAGATACAACTACTAGGCTAGTTTAATATATATGGCACGAATCATAAAGGTAGACATTATGATGTTCTTTGTTTGAGGAACATTTCTCTAAGTGGACGTCTTTTTTTAATTTGAATAGAAAACCCCTGGCCTATATGCTTAAATGTTTATAGAAAAGCATTAAAAGCTAAAAGAATTGGACATGGAAAGAATGCAGGGATGGTGAGACGATCTGAAAACTGGTTTTAATTGGTTTCCGTGGGCAATAAAGTCTGGGCTGGCTTCTAAATCAAATGTAGGAGTCCTGGGTTTGTCTCACTACGCTGCACAGAGGCCTCCCCACACAGTCAGATACCACACACACGCGCACGCACGCACGCACACACGTATGCACCCTCCCGCGTAATGAATGGGATTACAAACTATAGAGAGTTTATATCTGTCTGTCAAGCAACTCGTGTTGACTTTGTGATTTGCAATCCGAGTCTTTATCCCCCCCGATCCTCCTCATTTGCCTGAGCATGGGCCTAGTGAACATGTACTTACAGTTTCATTCAGGTTTCCCGCAGGAATAGGCGAGACTGCTGCTTCTCTTCCCTCTGTCATGAATCTAGTTCAGTAATTGAAGCAGGGGGAATTAACTGAAAGCAGTAATACATTTCTCCATAAAAAGACCAGAGAGCCAAATATTGAACTAACCTCTCAACTGCTGCGAGTGTGCCTACAGGTAACAGTTTTGTTTGCTTCATCAGACGCTGCTCTAATCAATTCCAGTCTTTCATTATATCGGATATATGGTCAACGGTAATGCTCCCAGACCCGGGGAAAAAAGCAGAAAGGAAAAACAAAACAATCATTCCACACAGACACCCCCCACCCCCCACCAAGCCCACTTCAATTGCATTCCCCTGGTCCTGATCCCTTCCTCCCTGCACACACACACGCACGCACATACACACACACACACCTCAACAAGCAAGAGCGACCTTTCTTCCCTCCGTTGTCACCTCAGCCTCAAGCTGAGCTCATCTCTTTGAAGACTCCCTCGCTCTGGCACTAGAGCTGCTACAACTGTCATCACCTGCACATCACCTGAAGCAAACAAGGTTACATAACACTGGAGAGATGGACAAAAAGCTCACGAGGCGTTGTGAAATGCTTTTATGAGGTGTTGTCTCATGTGAAGGAGAAAGGTTTGTTCCAAAATGAAAAAGCCACCAGTTGGGGAAACGTGATATCTACCTTTACCCTTACACTTTACCCATTTTGACGTGCAACAGAAGGAAAAGCACCGGCGTAAATAATTCAATTGATGATGAAAATGCTGAACTCCATTTAGCCGCTTCAGTTTCAGGGTCCTGGTATTGTGCATGCTGGCTCACTGTCACACCGTCGTGGCTTACTAAATAGAATGAAGCCATCATTACTGTGATGAGCAACACCTATGCTTTTCCTATAATCACAAGTCAAACTGACGACTGTGAAAAAGGCCTGGAGTCACATGTAAAAATGATTAATCATTATTACTATAAATGGCCACCTATGCAGCTGTTAAATATAAATATAACACCAAGTTAAATGTCAGGATTAAATGATTTAAATGCCGGGTTTACCTCTAATGTAATATCTTAATAAATGTGAGCTAACTTGGTGAATGTTTGTCTAGAAAACGATGAGGTTTACACAGAAGGAAGAGCCTGTAAGTTACACGTCAACTGACATCTCAGATACTTTTAATGCTTACACTACAAGCCCTTCCAGGTCTCAGGTCTTCACCTTTGAAGAAAAAAAAACGTTCCAGTTTTGTCCAACTCCTTTCAGTGCTTAAACTTCGGAGAGAGCTCTTCCATCCCTTTCATTTTAAACCCTCACAGTTATTGCGCTTAACCTGAAATATCTTTCAGCACTTCTATTTTAACTGCTTCAGTTACTGTATTGTTCATCTGCAAAGTTGCAGTGAACACAGGTGGATTTCTTCAGAAAACTAAACCTTTTGTAGTTTTATCTTATTTTATACATGTGGAAACAAGACAATAGTATGATGTAAACCACAAATGAAGGCCGGTAGTTTCTTTTATAGAACATAACATATGAATATAATAGCAATAGCAATATAAACTGCAATGTTGGGCTGAAAAACATCATTATCAACATGTTTATTTTTGAGAGAGGGATGACAGTTTGGTACTTTTGAAATTAACTATACATTTGATCATCACGAGCATTAAGTCACTACAAGGAAAATCCTCAACAATCTGAGCTGTGGCATCAGATGATACTGGAATATGACCAGGACAGTATCTCCCACCTATTGCCTTACTGCTAAGGCCGATTATGGCAGCCCTCTGCGGTGGAAGGAGGCCAGTAGCTGCAGGCAGCCATGAAGTTGAGTTGAATGAAGAGAGTGAGAGAAATTGAGAGTATGTAACAGAGATGAAAGAAAGTGAGAGCCTCAGTATTCAGTGCAAGTAATCAGCCATCTCTCTCTGCATCTATCTTTATCCTCAACCAAATCTGCTTTCATTGCCTCATACACTTATCCTTGACGGTAAAAGCAGTCACGCACACACTCAGACATTCAGGCTGGCGCACGCACACACACGCACACACACAAACAGAATAGAAGTTTATTGTCCACAGAAGTGGAAATTTGCCTTTGGCTTAACAAGAATGATCAAATGCATACAGCAATGTAACAATACAATAAACAGACAACACAATTAACAGCCTCTTCTGCATCACGCACACATTCTGAATACTTTGTAAACCCTTTGGAGCAAATATAACAAGTACACCAAGCCCGTGCCCGTGCTCAGTTAAAGCAGGCATTAGTCAATTCTGCACTCTCTCCTGAATACTGTTGCACCTTCAGAACAAGCGGCCTTTCAAAAAACGACACGCTAGTGCTGTTCCAGGTTCAGATGAGGACTTGGAAAGAGTGAAGTGCTCCTTTGTCTGGAGCCTGGCTGATGGGTAAACTAAACAGTTCATACACTCAGTAAGGTTCTACTGTTAAAAACGAATTTACATTACACCTGCAATTAATGATTGTTTTTTTTCCTGTGGGTTCATTTTTGGATCATTCCTCCCAAATGATTGATTAATCATTGTGTCTATAAAACTGACAAAATACTGGCAATACCTACCAGATGTCACCAAAGCCCATAGTGATCGATTGTGCTCATACCAGCAGCCAAGAATCCATAGCCATGTGAATCCAGCAATGTTGCATTGAAGAGGCTGCAGCCATTGTTGGATATTTCTGCTTAAACAATGAATCGACTCATCAAGTGCTGCAGTTGGATTCTGGAAACACAGCAGCTCACAGTTTATCATTAATCACTATGGACATGGTATAGGATGGGGGTTTCCCAACATAAGGGTTAGGACCATTGAAGGGGTCACAAGATAAATCCGAAAGGTCGTATGAAAACACTTCTCCACAAGATTACATTTATTGTTTATACTGGATGGTTGTACCTCTTCAGGCCTCGAAAATCACTCTGATAAAGCAGTCAGAGGGGAGAATCTTAACTTTAAAGTCTGTGTTTGAGTTCATTAACATATACAACTGGTAAAGAAGGGGCCCAACTAGCCATAGCTTCATTGTAACGGAATAAATCTATATTTTGGTTATTTGCTCTTTTGACGATAGTTAGATGAGATGATGGATATCATTCTCATGTCTGCTATTAGCGGTGCTAATAAACACATTATATCTCAAGTGTATAAATGACACGTTGTGGTTCAATGGGGGGTTATGTGCTGAACTCTCTCTTAGCCGTGTGCGGTGATCTTGTACGGTCCCTGCTGGTTGCCTCGCAACCTTACGGTGATGATAGTCCAGCACATCTGAACTTTTACTAGCTATTTTCCCTGATTTAGCAGCCAAAGAGAAAAAGACTCTCAGATGACAATAATGCTAAAGAGTCAAATACACCAAACCAGCTTAACCACCATCTATCTATCACTGAATTTCTTTCATTTCTTACCCTGAATGCTGTTGTCAAGGAGTTTCAGTGAGAAAAGCAATGCAGAAACGAGCCAGACGTGCACCTCAATCAATTCCACAGCCTTCCTTTGCTAATCAAACTATCTGCCAAAAAAGCCCTTTTGGCAGCTACGCTTGGACGTCAACCTGACCGCTTGATTATGTTTTCAGCCTTTAGAGCCAAATGCAGCTCTAATATTACTGCCTAATGTAGGCCATATGCTGTTTTCCAAGAAGCCAAGAGATGCTGTTTCTAAGAGACCTGACAGGCAGCAAGAGACTTCTGGAGTCTAAGTCAGCATCCACAATGCAGTGCGCCGTGGCCTGCTCAGACTGTTACCAGTGCTAGGCAGCTCTTTGAGAGATAAACAGGGTAAGGCGATCAGACTAACAGTTGTCTCTTTTTAATGCAATGTGCCCTCCACCCACTTTACTCCATACCTACTGTTCACCGTGTGTTCAGCAGAAGAGTGTTTCATTGCGGCATAAAAGGGACGCACTCTACAGTAATAGTCCAGTAGTACATCTGTAATTGTATAATGACACCAAAGAACAGAGTGGACCCGGTCTGTGCATCATGATAGTGGTTATGACAATGTCAAGTATGATGACCATGATGCTGATGATGCAACTGCCCTGACTACTGACACGGTGGAGGGAAATCGAAATTGAAGCAGTTATTAGTGTTTTGTAGGTCATCCACATGAGGCACATGCCTCATACTGATGACAGGAGGGTACTGGAAATGTCTTGTCTGATAATAAAGATAATAGGGTCTCTCTCTCTCTCTCTCTCTCTGCACATTCAGCACAAACAAAGTGGAGAAACACACCATTCTCAGCCTTGAGAGGTTTAGCCCTGAGACTCAAGGTTCCTCCTTTAGTGGCACACAACAGCTATAGAAACTGAAAAATGTACAGTCTAGCCAAGAACATCTCTCTAAACCTTAATACATTAAACTGATGGTTTTAATCAACTGTAGAGTGAGAAAATTATGAGTGAACGTAGTCTCAAAATGATTTGTAAATGTATATTACATGATTTGTAACTGAAAAACAAGATTTGTAACTGAAATAATAGGCCTACATAAATGCATTACTTGTAAACTATTAAGCACTCAGAGTGCTCTCGTAGTTTGTTATCGTGGATGTGATGGTGAACGTTATGGCTCATCTATCACTATTGCAATTCTGATGACCTAAAACCTATGGCTGCATTTTTGTGAGAAGTTGCTCAAGTATAAACTCTCATTCTGTCATAAGGAAGAGCGCAGATGTAAAACTAAGAGGCAGATCAAACTAAATGAAAAAAGGCTGCATTAGAACAAGCGAATGCGCGTTCACGTGAAGGGGAGTAGGATTCTGCCGGGGAGTGGGAAAACAACACAACACCTGTATCCACTTTTTGCCTGGACTGGCTGTATTTCCAGCAGAACAACAACTCTACCACCTACCAGTAGCTTATTTAAACCATATATTTACATTTATAGGGTACTGTATAGAGTCTGTGGTTGGTAAATGGATGTGCTCTAATCGATGGGCGACACGCTATTCTGTCTATTTGGAAAATGTCTCTCAAGCCCAGAAATCCCAGTTTTCCAGCAGCATTTAAACGCAGCATGAATTTATTCAGGGTTAATATAGTATCAAAATCATGAAAGCAAAGGCAACCTGATCCCCGCATAACAGGAGACATTTGTAAGCGCAGGAAGCTTTTTGAAAGCAAAAAGGATCAGATCTGACAATCTGTAAGTATATTATATTTTCAAATCTTTTTTTTTTTTAACCCAGTTACAAATCTTGTTTTTTCAGTTCAATACACATTTACTAATCATATTGAGACTATATTCACTCCATAGAAAACACCACGTTTAAAGCTGCAGGGGCCACTCCTTTTCTTTTCAATAACCACTCCCCTTGATAGTAATCTGAATATGAGCTGGACACTTTCTTGAAGGCTATTGACAAAAAGATGTACACTTAATTGGGTTATCCTTATGTAGGAACATGTACCAAACACACACACACAGAGAGAGAGAGAGAGAGAGAGAGAGAGAGAGAGAGAGAGAGAGGACATATGACCACATCACTGCAGTGAAATGACCTAATTTATTTAAGTTGTGCCTGTAACTTGGCCAGCTCATTGAAGATAGCTCTGCACTTGCAACTCTGGACAGCTGTAGTCTATCAGAGATCCCATGCTGAGCTCATTGGGTGCACTTCCAAGAAGCTTATTTCCCATACACTGACAAGATATCATGAATTAACATTACTTTCATGCATGACACTAATCTTGTCCTAATTATGCAATTAGCTATCTGCCTTCAAATAGTCTATATTTCAAAGAGTTCATTCCGGCATTAATGGATTTCCTCACAGTATGAGCAGCAGCTATTTGTACTGCGAGTACTAATGTTACACTTTTAACTGCACGCAGGATACTTTCAAGTGGAAACTCTATATGCTGTCAGGGTTCGTTGTGTAGTCGTGATAAAAATACTAATTTAAGGTTACTTTGCTTATTTTATTGTAGCCTGTGGATAATACTCTATTAGTAGCCTAGGAAGTTGGACTTAACGCCTCCGACATTTCCAGCACACAAAAGCAGCCTTCGTTAGGATAAATATAGGCAACCCTCTGTTTTCTAGGATAAACTCCAACATCCTAAACAGCATTTCAGTTCCTGGTAGAAACTTTGACAACTTAGCATCGGCGTCGCAGAAACAACTCTGCGTCAGTATGCTACTGCTAACTTAACCCGTAAAATAAGCACGCTAGAAATTAAAAACGGACAAAACTGTAACTCTAAGCTACAATTTAGTGGTGTCATTTTTTGCCAGGGTTTTTTTGGGGGGACCCGTGCATTACTTTTCCATCACTTACCATCCTCCTTTTCATCGAAAACTGGTCGCTTTGAAGAACTATTGGCTCCCATCCTCTTCTTCCACTTGCCCCAGTGAAACATTGATGCTCAGATTGCATTCCTCGAGTCTTCAAGAGAAACTACAGCTCTGTGTCGGACACGCTCGTCAAAAGACAGTAATCATAACCATGCATTTCACCCGAACCGTGTCCGCTCTTTCGCTTTATTTATCCGTTATTTATTCTGCCGACAATCACAGCACCGCGACTTAAAGTCTTTCTAAACCATGGGAGAGCACGTGCAGCAGGTTGCGACGGCCTGTGAAATATTTTTTAAAACAAAGGCTGTTCGTTTGTTGCAGTTGGTGGTAAATATAATCACTCGGTGCTGGTAGTGTTCAGTTGTCTTCCGTAGCCTGCCAGCCAAACCGAGAGACTTGTGTTTGTCGGGGCTGAGAGTAAGAGCTGCGTAGAGTTAGACACAGTCAGTTCAACGAAAACCGGAAGTCGTGCAATTTTGCCTTAAACATAAAAGCTTACATGTATTGTAGCGGCAACCTGCCTGCAGTCGCCTCACATTAGCAGCGACTGGTGGTGGCATCAAGAGGAGAACTTAAAAGTACGTTAACTCGTCGGTTCAGTGTGGCTGTAGATTAATTAAGTTGACAAATTCACATTATAACAGTGTAAAGTCCAGTTCCATCGATTTCGATTATAAATCCTCATCAAAGCAATTTGATATATAAAATGAATTGATCAGTGATTTAATGCAGTCTATGAGTACGGCGTCTGTCAAAATAAATGCCTGTTTTTCACCACGGGCTCTACCCTACATAACATCTAAGTATGTTAACGAAAGAAAAGATATATCTTTCGAAAAGCATTACCTTTAAATCTTCACTTTAAAGGTAAACCTTTTTCCAATGAGACTTTTATACTGAAACTACAAACCGGAAGCTACCTTCTTGTATTGTGAATAACTTGACACATGAGAGTAGTGTGACAGTTACTGGCCAGTGACTGTAGTCGACGTAGTTCTGTATCACAGACTGTCATGCATATCAACACATAAGGACCAGCCTCTGTAGGTGTAGCCAGGGTAGCTCAGTGCAAAGTAACAATCGCTTGTTACAAGCAGAAAACAAACTGGTGTTGTCCTCCAGCCCCTCAGTGAATAATTCCACAATCTCATTAGAAGATGGATGGGTGGTGCCGGTGTGATTACTGAGGGGGAAAATGGATTTAACACTATGCCCACTCGCTCCTGTTGCTGCGCTGTTACAATACTGCGCAGTATAAAGCAAGAACATATATCATGTTAAACACAGCTTTGGCACGTGACCTGCTCACGTTTTACGTATAAAAATTATAGATGCGGTTCGCCTTGTGTGCCAGGGAGAGTTGCCGTAGTTTTTGTTGACCTCGTTGCCATGGTTGCGACGTCAAACTCGTAAGGCGGTAGTTAAAAGTTGGCGTGACATTTTCGTTTCTTTTTTTTCGTTTTATAAAGTGTTTATTTTAAGAAGATACTGAGTCACTGGTTACGAGTTTATTCAAACGAAAGGTAAGCTAATAGAGCGGTTGTTAAGATGTTTGCCAATGTTAGGCAGCAGTAGTGAAAGAATAGCCAAAGCCTGCTTGTAGGCTAGTTCAAATCTCACGTCTGCTGTTTAGACGAACCGTGTCCATTGAAAGTGACACTTACATGAACTTTATTATTTTCAGACATAAGGAGAAAAATGCCAATGGAAAACAACAGTCGAACGCCCTGAACAATGGTCTGTGTGCACCACTAGACACCTCAGCATCACCTCTACAATGTCTTCCCCAGAGGAAGAGGAGGTTCCTGACCTGCAGCTAAACTTTGTCTTTGGGAACAATGTTGTCAAACCACAGAGCCCCCTAATTCCGCCCGAGGACGCTGAGCCACAGGAGCTCCCTGAATATTATTCAACAGAGACATTGTTTCTGAGCAGAACTAAGCTGAGACATGTTGCAGAAAGTATTCTGAAAAATAGCACGCTAAAGGTCAGTCTCTACCCACCTAGCTACATAATGCTGTTCAAGCAAGAAAATCAGTAATGCATTCAGTAGAACATGCATTATAATTCTAACTGCTTATTGTGTCATCTTCAGTATTTATATCTTGAAGGCAACCAGGTATCCAGTATCCCGGATTCAACATTCATCAGCTTGCCCAACCTGCTGTGGCTGGACCTCAGAAATAACCAAATTGCATCGCTCCCTGCCAAAATTGGCTTGCACAGGTAGGATACTAAGATACAACAGCTCTTTGAAATATATGCTGATTGATTCCAAACCCACAGGAGTACACTATGTTTCTTTGTCACATTTTAGGTCATTTCTACATAATAATTAGAGGTCTGTTTTGTTGCATATGCAAAAAAAAGTGTGTCAAAATGAGGGCCATATTCTGTACAGTTTCCTCGTGTTCAGTTTGGGATAAACATGTCACCCCTGGTCAAGACATAACCGCTTGCAATCACCTAATAATCTGAGATTTCGTTCAAGTAGATCTCTGAAAACGTTACTTCTGGAAGGAAATCCCATCTCAGAACTTCCACCAGAGCTGGGTGAGTTGAGTTCGGTAATGTTTACCAGCAAGCAATATCACGGTAACAACAAGCTGTCTTTCTGTTTCATCAGTTTATAAGCCTGGCTTGGAGCAAATTTAGAGCTAGGCTACAAGTGATGAATAATAAGTATTTATGAATAGAAAGAATACACAATATGTTTTACTTTCTTCTCTGCGGTTGTCACTAAAACTGTTGCTTGCATGTACAATACACTGACGTTGGTAATCAAGGAATATACATGTATATAAGATACTGACACACTCATTGTAAATTAATCTGGATAAGAATATCAGCTAAATGCAAAAAGTGTAACCTGTAAACTAAAGAATGCTTAATTTGTCCATTTCTCCCAGGAAATGTGATCACCCTCAAAGGCCTGAACCTGAGGAACTGCCCCATCGCTTTCCCTCCACAAGACATTGTGAACCAGGGGCTCCGGAGCATCCTTCAGTATCTCAGGAGCGCTATGGCTAAGCGTGCAGTGAGTGTGAGGAAGACCCCCCCAGGTGAATCAAAGGCACCTTAACTTTGAACAGTGTAACAGCAAGGTGTTCAGTATGCGCATGCATCCCAGCCATCTGCTCCCTTTTGTCAAAGATAGGACGGCTGGCCACAAAAATAGCTCCTTGCCCTGGTACCACTTCACTGGTGTGACTTCTGTTGCCTTGGAGACGGCACGTGCCAGCTGACTCTCTCCCCCCCTCTGTTCCAGCTCTGTAATATTTTTAGCCAGATGAAAATGATCGATAACCTGTGGGCTCTAAACAGGAGCTCTCTGTCACTAAGCACTGTCTGGAGGTATTCAGCGTGAGAAGCCCAAGACAGCCCTCCACAGGAGAGGCTGCGGCTGCACAATGAGCACCGTCCTACCCCTCAATCAAACAATTCATCTCCCTGCCTACAAGATTATTAACAGAGACAGGGCTTCGGTCTCTGGGGGGGAAATCTCCATTTGTTTAATTGTCTCACAGTATAAGTTTAGCTGATTTGAATATGCACCATTTTCACATACATACTGAAGAATGTGGGTAACCGTTACATTCAACCCCTTATTTTCTTGATCTAGTAAACTTTTGCTATCCACATATTCTGCTGTGCAATATGAAGGGAGTGTTTTACCTGCTACTATTGGTTAGTTGAATTTGTTGATAAAATGCTGGCATATCGTTGTGTTCAATCAGTAATTTTTGATAGTCAACTGGTTATCATCATGCGCTTCTACCAGCCACCAGATTGTTGCCAGTTTCAGTTGGCCCCACTTGTATTCCACTTGTAGCTGTCATGGTGGTTTCATTGGTAGAGTTGCCAGTGGTGGAGAAGCTCCAGCTGTCAGAGCGGATGGGGTCCAGTATGGAGGAGCAGGATGAGTCAGTGGATGAGGACGAGCTGCAGAGGTTCAGGGAACTCAAACACAAGATGACCCTGCTGGACAGAGCCGAGCTGGGCTCAATAGCACAGGGTGATAGAAACCAGAAGCCATGCCTACTTCCTGTTAGGTAAGTAAAGTAAAGGTGTTAGGTTGAAATTTTGGAAGTGGAAAACAGAGAGATGATGCTTTTCCTCTGTTATAGTTTCACAGTTTGGGATGCAAGCTTTTTTCCAAGAGTTAGAGGAGAAGATTGAAACCACTCATATATGCCCTGGTTCTGCTAAGCTAAATGGCTGCTGGTTTTACCTTTCTATCTAACGGACAGATATGAGAGTGGTATTGATCTTCTCGTCTCTCTGCCAGAAAGCAGATAAGCGTATTTCCATGAAATGTCAAACTGTTACTTTTAAAACTGCAAGTCTAGACTGTGAGTTGCACATGTGAAATATATTTTTCTGGGCTTGGAGGGATCAAAATGACTAGTATTTAATTGATCTTGCCATTGTTTCAGTAAATTGTATCCAGGCAGCAAATATGTGTTGGGCATAAATCATTTTTAGTCTCTTCAGATATACTGTGCAATGAAGTTTGACTGTGTTATTGGCTGTCTACAGGAGAGAGGGATCTGTTTTGTTTCAGTAGATAACTTTTGTGCTGAGGTTTGGAGATGCAGTGGAGGCATGAGTATATGGCACTGTGCCCTTGGAAAAGGATAGCAAAACGCTTTTTAATGGCATTCTCTGCAGAATGAACCAAGTGATACAAATCTCCCAGACTGTCTCTACTGGGACTCAGAGCTCAGGAGAGCAATAAAAATAAAGCATTTTGTTTCAATTTATTTGTCAGAAAAAAGGCAACTACCAAGGCCGGCATAATTCCCCAGCTAAGTCTGTTTGACGGTCGGCACTGGAAGAGGTCAGAAGAAAGGAGGCAGGCTGCAGTAAAAGAGCTGAAAGAGAAACAAGCAATTCTGGAGCAGAGAAGAAAGTATGCTGATTTCTACTATAAGAACTTGAGTTCAATATATTAAATGCCCTATTGACTATCCTACTGCACTACATTTTGACCATTCAATTACATAGGATGAATGGCATAGAGACTTCCTGCCAGGAAATAACAACGGTAAGACAGAATGTTGTTTCATAAAGCAGAGCTGCATTGTGTCTAATTGGCATTTACCCAAATGACCAACAGTAAGGAATTCGTTTTATGTCCACTATGTTAAGATAGAAGGAGTAATACATGTTTACAGACCCCTTTGCAAACATTTAGAAACAATAGCCCAAGAACCATTTCCCTTGACACCTATTTCAGTGCATTGTTCTCTGGCTCTCCCGTAGAAGCCAAGAGGCTCTTCGGAAGTGGCGCACACAAGCCACGCAGGAGAAGAAACCGTCCGAGCACAAGCAGAAGAAGCACGAAGAACCAAGAAGACAAGAGGTGTGTGTGGAATTTGACAATATAAGCGCCTACATTTCCACCTGCCAACCTGCCAACCACGAGGGGGCAGTAGAGCACCACCTCTGTCACACTGGGTAGAGGACTATAGCAATTCATTTGAAATGACCACAAGATAAAACATTTTGATGCTAGTGAATGACTTGTCATGAAGTGGCTGTTGGAAGCAGCAACAGACGACAGTGCAGGTGATGGAGTGTGCTCCATCAGTGAGCGCACAGCAGCTGCAGTATGTAGCTATCAAAACTGATGTAAATGCGCAGGCATGCACAAACTGTAGAAAATGCAGATGGATGGTTTTGAATCATTTCACTGTCAGCTGCAGTTGCATGCCTACAGCTGAAGAGCAGCTCATAATGTTTACATTCAAGTGTAAATATTCACTGAATAATACAGTAAAAGTCAACCCCATGTCAGTCATTTTACACAATGAGTCTGTTATGTTGCAGCTATGCAACTGTAGCTGTAGGCTGTGTTTGTATGATGTGTCACAACAGCTGTATCATCCTATATGTACACAAGCTCTGCACTCTAGAACAAAATGCTGTTGTACTATGATAATAAAAAAACCCGTCTCAGTTACAGGAAGCAGAAAATGATTCTAAACCTGGTGTGGACGGCCACAGTGATTCTCCTCAAACGCCCAGAATGTCCACCACAGAGTATGAGGAGGCCAGGTAAACAGGAACTCTGGGTGACCAAAATACTGTCTACTGCAGACAAAAACAAAGTAGTAGACAAGATCCTGAAACCCGAGCCAGTATAAGAATGAGAAGGAATGTATTTTTTACTTTGTTGTGTATGACTGATATATTTAATGCTGAATGTACAAAATACTGCAGACATAATCAGTTGCAGCCCTGATGCACAATCAGCATCCGTCTTGTCTTTAATAAGGGCAATCATTGAGGAATAAAGGTTTCTCATCAGTGACCCTCATGGAAAGACTGATGTACATACTGTATCTGTAATATTTGGGACATTTATATGATATAAACAGTGATACAGAACATCCTGAGACATTGTAAGAAGGCCAACAGGTCTTTGACCACCAAATTGCATTTTGCATGGTCCACAATCATAAGCCATGCAGATGCAGGTGGAAAACTAGAGACACCTAGTGGGCAAAAAGAGACTGTGCACCCACCATAGAACACCAGCAGCTTCTTTTGTTCTTCTTGAGCAACATTATGCCCCAAAACAGATGAACCAGATGTGACAGTACACCTTTTTTCTTTCCATTTTCATTGATAGAATAAATCCTAACTAAGGAGAAAGCAGTCAGACAGGCTTGCATTTTCTATCCGTTGTCGACCAGACAAAGGATATGATACCACTGGCCATTCCTAAGCATCTAAATATTCAGTCTTTAGGTATGAAATGTTGACCTTTGACCTGTGTGGCACAGATCAGCCCGTGAGCTGGAGCGGCAGATCCGTGCCCGTGTTGAGAAGATGCAGGAGAGACGCAGGAACCCCAGGGGCACGACCACGGACCAGATGGCAGCAGCAGAGCAAGATGTGGAAGAGGTCAGACCTATACTTCATTATTCACACAACACATCTATATTTAAACTTGTTTGTTATTGATCTGAATTCATTTTGTTTCTTCCCACTTTGAATCGCAGATGAGAAAATTACAGAATCGGCTTCTAGAGAGGAAGAGAAATCGGGAAAAAAATCTTGAAAAGTGTTTCACTATCTTCACCGGAGACACCTGGCAGAGTTTGCTTGACAAGTGACAGGGATTATAATGCCAGTTGAACTAATGCTCAACATTCATTGTAAAAACCAATCCCTTTATGAATAACCATTGTAATA
The DNA here is from genome assembly GCA_036024295.1 of Nannoperca obscura. Classification (NCBI taxonomy): domain Eukaryota; kingdom Metazoa; phylum Chordata; class Actinopteri; order Centrarchiformes; family Percichthyidae; genus Nannoperca; species Nannoperca obscura. The sequence continues at coordinate 80,579 of JAVQJL010048009.1, forward strand.
CTTATTTCTTAAAAATAAAGATCACAAGGCTTTTAGTGGGGAAACAAGTGTTTTGAAATTTTCCATGACAGTTCTTTATTTCTTTCTTTGTGACTTTTGCAAGACACTCTCTCTATTATACATACTAATCATGTTGCGCATTCAGCTTACTGTATTACCATTTAGTACCTCAAATATGTACATGGTAAATATGGTGCTGCTTCTTATTTACTGTGTGAAATGAAGCCATCCAGTTGTTAAATGTTACACTGGCTCCCAGACCATGTTTCATGTGTTAATTACCTAACAATGTAAATGAAAAAAGGCTTAAAATATAAGAATCTTTAACGGGAATACATTTGAAATGGTTAAATAAAGATCAACCTGAGCTCAATTGAACCATGATTTATTTTTAGATTAGGACCACATTTCTTAGGCTAACAAATATTATGGTTTAAATCAATAATGGGTAGATTTGCAGCAGGGTTAAGGTATATTGTCGAATAAAAGAATTTTAAGGGCATTTCAGCAAATAGCACATTTATAGTGTACTTGTAGTTAAGATTGGTGGCTGTGTATCCTATGAAGGGCATTTAAATACAGGTCATATTTATTTTACATTTGTTAAATTCTAAGACATATTAGAAAATGCATCCATATGTTATCCATTTTCCAGTGAAATGGTGGTGTAAGTTTGGAGCAAAACGCCATAAGCCTCTCGCAGTGAAAAACGGAGGCATCCCTGAGCTAAAAGTCCGCACTAACGAATGGCATCAAACAAGTCAAAGTGAGACAGAGAAAGGGTAGGCCTTGTCTTGGGAGATTTTTGCTCCTCTAGCACAGGGAGCGTGATGTCAGCGGTGGCAGTACTGTTGTAATTGACTTGGAGGGGGTGATGGCGTCATTTTATGCCCTGGTGTAGCCTCCTGCTCGAATTGCGAAGGGGAGACGGATCTTTGGCCGACGCGACCGTGGCTCCCTTGGCCGGGATCGAGCACCGCCGAGCCGGACACTACACGCCGGGAAACATGGAGGCTGTGGCCGAGGAGCTGCGGGCCGGCTCTCGGGTACCTGTCACTATCGATCAAATAGTTAACGATACCCTGGTGGTGACGCTTACCTATCGGGAAAGGAGCTACACGGGGATATTACTTGATTGCAACAAGAAGTGAGTGTTATTTTGTTTATTCCCTTTATACATTTATCTCTGAAATGAATTAGCTAAACTTAGCTAACGGCTAATCTACCTTTAATGCTAACAAGCCAAAGCTAGCTAGTTAGCTAGCTGTTAGCTAACTGGGCCTCCATACAAAAGACTCGTACGTTATTATAGCTGACAGGGTAGCAATCTGCTAGCTGGTCGGCTAATGGCAAACTGATTTTATTTAAGCCCATAATGAGATTGTCAGATGCGTTATTTTACCATGAAGACATTCTGTTTGTCAAGATAGTGTTCTTGATTACATATATTGTTAATGACTTGTCTTGAACAATAAATAATGTCAATGGGTTCATCTATAGCTTATTGTTAGCCTAATCAAATACAGAGCAGCTATAACGTATTCAGTAAAAGGGTAGGCCTTGGCTTATCAGTGCCCTATATATGCATAATGTTTTGATGTATTTACACATACAGATGGCATTGTGTACTAGCTTTCTGGAGGGATGTTTCATTTGAAATAATCTGCAATACAGTAGCTGTTTTGAGAAATAGCCCTTCATTACCTTCACTTTTGATCTGTAGAAACAATGGGAAGTGGCAATAAAGACATGTGGGATTTGATGAATCACAACTGTAATGCTTTTGTTTTTAAAACCTGGTTCTGATGAAATCCAGTGGTCGTTCTTCAAGAAAAGGCCTTCTCTTGCCAGTTAACTAGAAACCCTGTTCAAATGAGAAAACCATATGTATACTTTGACATGGATCTGTGTCATGTCTTATCTGCTCCTCTTGGTGTGTGTCACATGTATAGGCCTTGTGTTGCTCTTGGTGCTGTGAACCTTTAAAAGCCACTGGCTTTAGACTATTTATAGACTACTAGAATCAGAATCTGACCAGCTTTGCCCCTTAGTATGCTTAGATAGTTTTTCATGTGAGAGCTCAAGCTGTCCTGAAAATAACCCACCCAATTGGGAAAAGGCAGGCCTTGGAATAACTTAAAATAGGCCTATATTTGAGGCCTTGTCAGTGACAAAATTTGACTTCTTCCTTTTCAGCGCATGGAAATACATTTCCTGTCATTGTCTCCCACGGGTTTTTTTTATGTCATCTTGTAGGCCTATCATTCAGGCAGATCTCTGTATATAGTTACACTGTACACAACGTGAAATAGCAACAGTGCGATAAATCGTGGCTGGTCATATGCTGCGTCCTTGTACTGTGCTTAACTAGCACTGCCTGTTCCCTGTCAGAGGCAGCCCTGTTTGTGCCATGTCAATCACTGTGAAGGCTAATATTCGGCTGCTTAAGGTGCGCATATAAAAAGGTGAGGGGAACAAGCTGCGCCAGGAGACTATTATTTACAGGTGCTTGCCAGTTACTTCTCCTGGGGAGGAAAACAGGCTCCCCGAATGTGCACTAATTAATAATCTCACCACACATAAGCCCAGAGCAGACACGGATGCAAAAACAAACTGAAATCTCCAGGCTCCTTCCCTACATCTCTGAATCCCGAGTGATTCATGGGATTGTTTTTGTTCAGTCAGATGTTGGGGAGGGGGGAGTCCTGGGCATCCTGTAGTCTCTTTGTCTGCTGTCTCCTGACTAAAGCAACACAGCCATGTTACTGTTGCCTGCCAGCAACCTCTCAAAGACTCTTTGGCAGTTGAGCCTTCTTTGGACATGTTTGCTGGTCCCAGAATATGAAAAAGAACACACAAAGTCACTCAAAGAGAGTCTGTGATACTATTGCTCAATTTTGGTGGCCTAAGGCAGCAAACCGCCTGGCTGCTTGCAAACCCCAACCCCCACACGTCAAGAATTTTCAGCATACAGGTGACAGGGAGAGTGGTGTCAGTTCATCCAGTCAAAGTAAAACAAAATGGTTCAGATGGTTCCTACTTAAAGCCTGTAGTAGGCCACTCAGGACAGGCTTTGCACAGCTTTGGGTGCTCCTTTCTGTTTTGGCCTGATTGAAAGAGCAAGGCGTTTGATTTGTGCTGTCCCCACTGGCCTTATGTTATCTGACATGATGAAATACAAGCATGGCATTAAAGTATCGTTCATGTGGAGGAAATTGCTTAACTAAAAAAATCAAGAAATGCTTGTCATGTGTAACAAGAATGTTTGTTTATTTGTGTTGATTTGCATGGACTTCACTGTAGCACTCTAATGAAGCTCAATGAGACACAGTTATTCATTTGTTGTTGCTTTTTTTCTTCTCTTCTTCCTCTTAGGACTGGGCTTTTCTGTCTACCAGATTTCACAGAAAAACCAGAGGACTGCCCGATATCTAAACTGGCTAGTGAAATCCCAGAAGTTCTGAGCGAGGAGCTGGTTTCCAAATCTCCCAGCCAGTCTTCACACAGACCAAAGGATGAAAACACTTTCCCTGAAAGCAGCATAGCGGCTGCACCTCCTCCTCCCTGCCCCGTACCCACACCAGTGCCAGCTGGACAGACTCCTTACCCTCCTTATTTTGAAGGAGCCCCCTTCCCTCAGCCCTTATGGGTGCGCCACAGCTACAGCCAATGGGTACCTCAGCCCCCTCCACGACCAATCAAGAGAAAGAAGAGGCGAACGCGAGAGCCTGGCCGCATGACCATGAGTACAATCCGTCTGCGGCCTCGGCAGGTACTATGTGAAAAATGCAAGAACACACTGAATAGTGATGAGGACAGCAAAGATGGCATGAGCAACACTAAGACTTCTAGAAAAGAGAATGCACTACAGAGTGACGATGAGGGTGATGTCCCCTCTAAGCTGTCGAGAAAAGAGGATGTAGTTGCAACCAAGGACACTAAGAGACGTGAAAATGGCACCAGCCTTGACAGCAAGCGCCTCAGGAAGGACAAAAGGGGGGAAGCTGAAGGGGAGAAGTTCCCCGTAGGTGACGTTATCCCCCACAGTCCTGTCATAAAGATCTCCTACAGCACTCCACAGGGCAAGGGGGAGGTCATGAAGATCCCCTCAAGAGTCCACGGTTCAGTCAAGCCTTTCTGCCCCAAACAGCTGGTGCAGAATGGCATGGGAGAAAATTGCAAAATGCCTTCTGATCCCACCAAGGAGCAACGGCACATTCTAGATGCCACGAGGTCTGGTCTCACAGTGTCCATTCCCAAACTCAAATTAACCAGGCCTTTTACAACCGTGGGTCAAGACTTGCCTTCCCCAAAGATCCGCTTGAGACCCCCTCAGAGGGAGGGTGAGGAGAGCGTGGTGGAGTATGAGGCAGAACTTGTAGGAGGCACCAGGAGACGAAGCCCCAGGATGCCTGGTCCTTGCCACCCCCACTCTGAGGACTCTGGAGAAGGCAAGAACTCTTTGGAGCTGTGGTCGGGGAGTTCGGGAGAGGAGGCAGATCGCGGCCACAGCGACCTCACCCTCCTCATCAATTTCCGTAAACGTAAAGCGGATTCTTCTAGCCTGTCAGTCTGCAGCAGCGACAGTCTAGATGAGTCTAAGTCCTTCAGCTCTGACGGCACCTCACCAGAGCTGTGCGATCTGGCCCCGGGCGAAGACCTGTCTGTGACCTCATCTTCCGTACCCTCACAGGAAGACTGCAAGACAGTGCCGCCGCTCACGGTGCGGCTTCACACCCGCAGCATGACAAAGTGTGTAACAGAGGAGGGTCACGCCGTGGCAGTGGGCGACATCGTGTGGGGGAAGATTCACGGCTTCCCCTGGTGGCCGGCACGCGTCCTGAGCATCAGTGGCACCCGTAAACAGGAGACTGCCAAATGCGAGGCCCAGTGGCCCCAGGCGAAGGTGGCGTGGTTTGGCTCACCCACCACGTCCCAGCTCTCCGTTGCCAAACTCTCGCCCTTCAGAGAATTCTTCAGGTCCCGCTTCAACCGCAAGAAGAAAGGGATGTACCGGAGAGCCATCCTGGAGGCGGCCAAGGCCGTGGGCCACATGGGCCCAGAGATTACTTCGCTGCTTTCCCACTGCGACACGTAGGTTAGTTAGACGTTACATGTGCTTGTATCACATCTACTATTTTAAATAAGTGTGTCCCTGTGCTTTTGAAGATTTTAAAATAGGGCAAGGGCTGGGCAATCAATTGATACATTAACCAAAACCAACATTATTATTCTGTCATTTGCTTAATGTAAGTTATGTCCGTGTGTTGGATTCATGAACTCCTTCTGACAGGATGTAGCCGACCCCTTCACTGCACCGCAAAGTATAACAACAAACCCCATTACCCTACATACAAGCAACCAATCACAGTCAGCAGGTGCTGACAGTTCCTCTGTTTGAAAGGTGTGGGTTGTTTCATACAGAGGAACTTCAACTAGTAACTTTGCATTGTGCAATTAACTAAGAGTGCTCAGGCTACCTAAAGAAAAAAATATTCAAAGTTGCAGAAATTGCAACAGGGCGGCGGCCCGGTGCAGATCTCAAACAGCTGGCAGAGAGAGTCGATGAGTAAACGTAAATACTGCTGGAAAAACAGCTGCAGCTGTAAAAGGAAGCATGAACCAATTGTCTAATGAGCTGAAAGACAATCATGTGATACAATATGACGAGTGTATGGGCATGGAAAAAATATGCAGCAGTCTATTACACAGGCATTTGTAGGGATATACACTTACATTTATACTTACATTTATTTTAAAGGGCAATTGTGTGACTAAGTAAAAAATAATAAGGGCCCAGGTTGAATGAATACATTTCATCTATTCAATCTGAACCCAGTATCAAATCATTCAAATCCCTTTATTGAATCTTTTTAGGTTTAACGTTCAACATATCAAAGTAGCGCAAGTCTCAAGACCCGAGAGATTCAGTTGGAATGTGGAAAAAGCCGGAAACAGATTTGAGTTTTTGAGTTGCAGTCCACTTGATGTTCTCATTCTGCAGATACAACCTGAGAACTTTATTCATCCTGAATTCCTTTTGAAATACACTTGTGCCAGACATTCTCAGTAAAACAATAAGTATATAGCAGCAGAGGGTATGAAGGGGTTGGCTGATTAAATATTTATCTGACACACTGAAATAACTGACATGGGCCTTTACATTTTCCCACGGGCTACTTGATCCAAGTATGAAGGTGCTGGTTCAAAACTGAAGTGGACAAGCTTCCGCTACTGATATGATATGAATGAAAGTTAACTGGGAGATTCTGACCACCAGTAGCCCGATCCTTTCACTGGAGAAGAAGCACCAGCGTTGTTAGAACTACAAAACCCCTCCGAGTGGAGTTTCTTCCCTTGCAAATGATCTTTGAAAAGTCTGAATGAATTAGCGACAGCTGACATGACCTGCCACCCGCGAACATTGTCATTCTAACCGGTAAAAGTGAGAAGCTGCTAGCTGAATGTTTTGCACACTGACGTTGCTAATGCAGAAAGAGGGGAAAAGTCTAATTTAAGCAAATCCGTATTTTACCAGAATGCTCGCACCCAGATTTGCTAGTAGCATTCAGTACCCTATTCAGGGTTTGTAAAAAGTCTTGAAAGTTTGGTGCTTCATTTGAACAGTTTTGTTGTTGAGGTTTCATCTACACAATCAGTCATGTAAACCAAAAATCTTTCATCCCGTCGTCATATTTTAGTTTCTTGTCTCTTGGTGTCTCACACCAGACGCAGAGCGGATTGGACCGGAGCTAGATTGACTGACTTGGGCTCCAAAATGAAAAGGGGGTGTTTTTTCAAATGCAATTGCATTTATAGTAACATGTTAGAGAGAGATGATAAAAGCGTTGAGAGTCTTGAAATGGTTGGATTAGGTATATTGAAAGTGCTTGAAAAGAGCTATACCTACCTGTAATATCCCGCAGATTGAATGAGGCATCATAAAGGTATTTTTCAAATCAATTTCAGTTGGTCACTTTGGTAGTCGCAGAGTCAATAATGCATACTCAGTATATAGAGTTAGTGAGACCTTCACTGCAAGGACATAGGATCTTGTGCACAAGTGCATTTGTAAAGGTATTCTTATCTTTACTGAGTAAATGTGGTTATTCAGTGTGAAATCCGTTCAGGTCATGTTGCCCAGCCGTGCCCTTAGATTTCTTTAAAGTATCTAATTTGAGGACGCTCGTGTTAAACTTTGGGGGGAATGTGTACAGAGTGAAAATGACTCTGCACCAGCCTGCTTATTTACACAACCACTTATGGTTCTGCCACGCCAGCCGCGGGGCCCCAGCTACATTTATGTCATGAAGGAGTTGCTGTGTTCAAAGCGGCAAAACAAACATTAATACCATCTTTAATGCAGGCTCAGGCTGTGCTGCTGACTGTCAACAGAAATCGCTTGTTTAAAAAGCTCACTTCAGAAAGCAAAACCTGACAAACAGACAGTACTGCTTTAGCACGATGAAAGCAAAGGTGTTAGTCCACTACAAGTGTGCGTACAAGTAGGTTTTTCTACTGTCTTTAAAGCACACTGTAACTCATGCTGTGACTGTTCCCAAGCCTGTTCCCCTGGTTTCCCAGTGCATTTTCTGTGCACAGGTCCAAGGTTTAATATTGTTTTTGAGTGATATGAGAGACAGACAGGCAGCTCTAAGTCCTTGTGTTTACTCTCTGTGCTCAGTAGCCAAGGAGAGGCTGGTGGTAGACTGTAGTTGAGAACATACACAGTAAGGAGTTAGGTCGAGCCTATACATGGTGCTTTTTCCAGAGCCCCTACAGGAAGTGCGTTTCTTGCTCTGTCAGCTGCAGAGGTTTCAGCAGGCTGGAAAGCAGCTGACGTTCACTCCACAGCGCTCCATGATCTTCACATGAATGACGTGAGACGTTGAGCCCCCCAGTTCTGAGGCCTGTGCACTGAGTTAGAAATTCCCTACACCGGATATATGACCTGCCTTGTTTGCTCATTGTCTTTACTTTGTGCTCCCCCCCCCCCTTTTCTCTTGTGTAGAGGCTGAGGACCGACTGGAGGACTGTTTTTTTTTTTTTCTGAATTCTAAGACTTTGTCATCAAGACCCAGGAGGAAATACGTGAGGTTGCCACGGCTACTATTTAAATGCCGTTTTTTTTCTTTTTCTTTTTTTTTTTTTTCACAAGGCGGGTTGAAAAATGGCCGCCAAGGTGGAGTGTTGTTGAGACTGCATAAGGGAGCAAAAAAGAAAAAAGGCCAGGCATCTCGTGGTCTACTATGATCTGAACTATTCCACCTCTTTTTTTTTTTCTAGATTTAATCATATTTCAATAGAGCTGAGTAACGACACTACAAGGACCCAAATGTATTTATTAAGTGTAATGGTTTATTATGACCCACCCTTCTACTACAATCTCCCAGTCTGCTGCTGTCATTAACACGGTCCTCGCCATTGATGTGTTCACTGCGAGGTCCGACGTCCAGCCAGGGGACGCCGGGGGCATCTTCAAAGGAATAACCCTTTCACCCGACCCCCCCCCCACTCCACCTTTTTGGACACAAGACGTTTTACCACGGTTTAAGTCTTACCCTGACTCTTCTTACTTCTGAAAATGTGAGCGGCTCCATCCAGAGACAGAAGTGAGTTCCAGCTCTTCTAGCGATCAGTGTTCCATCCTCGTAGCCTCCTGCGTACATTAGTTGGATTTGTGGGTGTATTTAAACTGAACTCCTGTTCCTCTCCTGATCTTGTTGTGTTCCTCTTCCATTTCATTTTGACCTTTCAGGAGTGTCATGTCACCCCGCCCCAACTGTATTTTTCCTGAGAAGCATTTTTACATCACTTTAATTATTTAAAGCGTCACGTTTAAGAGAAAAAAAAGCACTTTATCTGTACCTTGGTGGCCTGCTGTAAGCTCACTGTCTGAAACACTATTGTGAGATACAGCCCTGATAGGCAGCAGCGGAGTTCAGATGTCTTTGTGGTTGACTATCCATGGCCTTGGAGATACAAAAAAAACTACTTTTTTTATTTTATTTTCTTGTACAATATTGGGGACACCAGACACGGATGGTTGTGTACACTGTATTCTCGCATTTGACTTGGGTGTGTTTCTCTCTCAGCTTATCTGCCACACACACACACACACATACAAAAATCCATGTTAAACACTTCCACTGGAGAAACATGGGTGAACAAATGTGTCAAAGCTCCCTATGCATTATCAGTTAAAGCTTTATGAGTGACTATGGGAGAAAAGGTAATAAAAAAGAACATGCTGTAAGAATACTGTGAATTCAACTGCTGAGTGTGCTGAAGAAAAGCTCGCTACTAGTCGGAGTCTGCAGTTATTGAGACATCGGCAAAAGCAGACTGCTACGCTGACCTTTAGTGACCTTTGTGTTGAAAGCAGCACTATTGGATTAGGGAGGGCAGTGAAGGCTGTTGAGCACAGCCCGGTCTGTATAAAAAAAATTTAAAAAACGTACCGAAGATTGCACACAGTCACGCTCAGCCAACCAGCCCGTCTCCTTTCTGCCCCCGCTCTGTTCGGATCCAGGCTGAGCGTGAGCTCACTGATTGTCAATGAGAGGAGTGCGTTCATTAGAGGAGCAGGTGATGAATGCATTCCACCCATTTTGATAATCTGTGGTTTGACAGTTTGCTGTCATGCCCGGCTCGTTTCCAGGAGTGGGAGAGTCTAAATGTATGTCTGTCTGAGAGGGGAAAACGGTTGTCAGGATTTTCCCGTGTATGAGCAACATGGCTATCTACTGTTGCGCACGTTGGTCAATATTATTGGCTACTTTTTTGTTTTCTTTTTTACATGTACTGTAAATAAAATAAAATATAAAGCAATACCTGTGCTGTTGTGGATGGGTCACTTTATCCTTGATCAGAGGAGATGGTGTTACTGTGGTAGCTCAGGTTATGTGTCCATATTTGGATTGTTGTTTTTAATGATTTTGATGAATTTCTGAAGAGGAAAAATACGTCTTTATTCGGATAGTTCCGTTGGTACGCTTACATGAAATACACAATATGTGCTTACTTGCGTAGTGTGCAAGTTTTGACAGGGTAGTTACCGGAAATGACGAACATGCTTTTACTTTTAGCCATAACAACCGCTGCTGCGATTTTCTTGTTGGTGGTCCCTCCCCTTCCACTACGCAGCCAAGATGGTGAGCGTTCCACACTCAATGTTTTGACTGAGTTACACCATCCAGGTACTGAGTGCAGTGTGAATACATGTATGCACTCAGAACAGCAAGGGCTTTTAACTGAAAGCCTGACCAGTGTGCATTTACCAAGGAAGGGGTCAGTTGCATTATGGGAAATGTAGGATGCAGGGTTAAAGGACATTGCCCCACACTAGGGACTAAAACTCATGATATGTCTCTGCTGCTTGTGGCTCTTTAATACAGTAAACTGCAGAAGTATTTGAAGGAGGAATGATGAATGTCGGTTTATACTTTGCTTATTAGCATTAAGTCTATTGGTTAGGAACAGATGAGGGGATTTGTTTATTCACCATTTTATCTCCTGTATGGTAAATATAATGCTACAGTCAGCTCATGGTTAGCTTAGCAAAACGACTGGAAACACAGGGAAACAGCTAGCTTGCTGTTTCACACTTGTACAGTTTAAACAAACAAGATAATACCTTGGTAATGAGTGAGCTCAGGAGCTTCTAGTACCTTTTGACAGAGCTAGGCTAGCTGTTTCCCCATTTTCAGTCTGCATGCTAAGCTAAGCTAACCATCTTGTGGCTGTAACTTCATATATATTGGACAAAGGTGAGTGATATCAATCTTTGCATATGGGTCAGCAAATATTTCCAAAAGTGTTGAACTATTTAATGTTTCCAAGTCTTATGTTGTGTGCATACATGGCCCTTGGCTCTGTTACAGGTTGCAACTCATCCATTGGTTCTAGCAAGCTTATTGGCACACTAAGCTGTCCAAAAATAATCCATTATGCAGATCACTTTAAGCTACAATAGGTTCTCCCTATATCTCTCTTTGTATCTTCCTTCCTCTCTGCCCTCCTCACCCATCATCGAGGCTCTTCCTCAACTGTGGCCATGTCATGCGTGTTGATTTGTAGTCTCCTTGTCAAATAGAAGTGGTTAAGTACGTCTGTTGCGTAACTAGTGTGTGCCACTCAGTGGATAGGCCGGTCAAGGTGAGGTGACCCTCTTCTGGCTATCTCCTTTCCTACAGTGGCTCAGCTGTAGATTCTGGGCGTCTCTGGCCTGACTGTGTCTACTGCCAGACATTTCATAACCCTCTGCTCTGTTTTTTGCAGACCAAAGCTACCGCAAATCAAACTGACAACAGGCATGGGAAAAACAGGGTGTGTGGTATTAAACACATAGTCTGTTTAAATAAACCACTTGGGTGTTAAAGGCCAGTACAACTACTGCAGCTGCTAGTAGGAAGAGTTCAATTCTAGCACAACTCCACCATGGGATCAAGTTTATTGGTTGTTTAGCAGCATTTCACTACTAACGCAGTCCAGTGGGGCAGTTGTTCAGATCTAAAAAGTGGGTAAATCTCTTCCCTATTGCCAGACATGCCTCTACTGTTAAACTGAGCGTCACAGACGTGCCTTTTATCAGGTTCTATTGATCTTTGTTGCACCCTTGAACAACCAAAATAGTAAGCTGGATTCCAGTCTCCTGTCTGTCCGTTAAATTCAATGCTACTGCCAGGAAATGGTTAGCTAAGACTGGAAACGGGGAAACAGCTAGCCTGGTTTTGTCAGTTAAAATAAATGCCAACCAGCACCTCTTAAGAAGTGGTTTTTAAACAGCTTAAACAAACATGATATAATGTGTTATAGTGAGCTTTAAAGACTCTGATAGGTGGTTTCTGTTATGTTTGGAGTTCTGAATGCTGCGTTGAACTGTGTTTTAGCCCAATGAGAAGCTACTCAAGCTCAGAATGCTAAGATTCCCCAAACTGAAGCTATTGGTGAAGTTGTAGTATGGACAGTTATGAATAATGACAGCACACAACATTGACTGATCGTTGATCATTATCAAAGAATCTTGTAGTCAGGATGAAAGGCAGTGAGGTTGCCCTTTAAAGGGTCACAGTTCTCTGTTTTCCACTGAAGGTCTGATGCCACAGTTAGAAGCTGCTGTTCTGTTCTGTCTTGCTTCCTAGATGTCAAAAGCGCCCATTGTTTTACAAAAACATGATTAAAATCCGCACATTTCTGCATTTAGAAACATGAAGGAAAGGGAGAGCTTCTAACATGTGCACTGATACTGTACTGGACCTGAAACACAGGCTTTAGAAAACATTTGATATATCATAGCTGTGAAAGAGCCTCCTTCACATCGGAGCGGATTGTCAGATATTCCCAGTTACACATTCACATATAAAAGGTCGGCGTCAGCCCAGTGGAAACAGAATCCTGATTTACAGTTTAGATAAAGCCATCTGGTTCTGCCTGTGTGTATTATAGCTGCAGCGTCTGTGTTGGTTTTTCTATTTTGTGTTAAGTCTGTTCTTCCCGCAGGCAAGTTCTCGCCATCTGAGGCTGTGTTTGGCTCAGTGGCTGTTGCTTAGTGTCGATCTGTGCAGGTGAGGCTGGGGGGGAGGAATGCAGGCAGGCACGCTGCATTTTCTGAACCTAGCTGTGGAGCCACACGCAGACAAGCACATCCAATTCTACACAAGATGTATGAAACAAAGAAAGTGTTTCCTGGGAGACCTGCGGGCAGGACACCAGTGATTTCTCATGCTGGGGTGGGTTTTTATTGCGGTGGAGCCAACAGCGCCTTTCAATATCCACTCCAATTTATTCACAATCTGCGAATGTGTGATTCTGAGATAGGATTCCTTTGTTATTCATTAAAATTCGAGTATTCACGAATTTCACATGCATACACTTCATCCAACACGTGATTTTAAACAGAATATGAGCTAGCAGCTACGGCGGCCAGGAGAGCACATGCAAATAGATAATATCAAAAATATATAACAGCTATATTAGCGAATATTGGTGTATACTGGGAGTATAGCAGATACCTGCAATAGTGTCTGAATCAAGAAATCAGAATGTTAAAAATGAATTGTTAGCTTCTTTTTCCAGCACCATTGAACGACAGGCAACTTCAGTGTGTTTCTGTATTTTTGTGTTTTCGGAATTAGCAGTGCGTTACTGTATTAGGTTGTGTTTTCTGTGTTGCAGCATGTATCATTATGCAGCACGTGTTATCAAATTGGTGAATGTGTTAATCAGTTTGCTCATGTTTAGTTATTTCGTTGTTTTCTTTATTTGCTTGTGTTTCGTCTATTTGCACGTGTTTTCTTAAACTGCAGTGCACGCAGCTCTCAGGGCCACTAGATATTATGTAAGCCCAGAGCTTCATCTCCATACAGGTGGAGTGTGGTGGCATACTGCAGCAGCCTACTTTACAAGTGGATCTCTCCAAAGTGGGCCTCAGCCTTCTGCCTACATCAATCGTGGAGATGAAACAGACTAATTGCATTTACATTTGAAAATGTACAGTTCATGCTTAACGTATACCAAACAGTTCCACAACCAAGCAGTACGGAACAACTGCTCCACTGTTGATATGAAAACACACATAAACCTGTACACATGCACATGCTTACACAACAAACACGCTCTGCCTCTCAGTAATCCCTGTATTTCCTGGGGTTGACATGGAACTGCACCGTCTATCCACATGTGCCCAGTCCCAGACTTGGACCCTGATTGATAGATGTGAGCACATGCTGGCACACCGAGGGCCTGGAGTTGCATCACTCCTTCTCCTCCATCCAGCACGGTCTCATTCACAGCATGTGGAGGGAGCACTGCTCCTTCATGGATCAGTGCAGCGTAAATCTGGGACAAAAAAGGGAGGCACATGGCAGTGGGATGCTGTAGGCAATTACTGCTAATGATATGCCTCCATGCAAGCTGTGGCCATAATTAACTTTGGAGGAAGCCGGGTCTATCTGAGCTCTGTGTGAGGGGATGCTCACAGGAACAGGCGCAGCGCTAAGAGCCAAGGCTAAGAAAGCAAACCTGTCTTGACATTATTTAGACGACATGTCTGCTACCCCAGATTAGGCACATTGGGTGGTCCCGTGTCATGAGTAACATGATGCGGATGTTAATAGTATTGTCCTCCGGAACTTAGTTAAAACTTGGGCTTACTCAAGAGGGTGTGGTGAAGCGGTTGAATTGGAGGTCAGCAAGTTACTGTATAACCGGATATTGACACATATGGAAGCCCAGTTCTGACAGGAAAAGAAACTAGTCCTCTAACTAAATGTTTATTGTTCGACTTATAAATAGTTAATAAGTCAATATTTTCACGTAGTAAGCGTTTTGATCTCATTATGTAGACTCAGTAAGTTAACCACAAGCATTAATTAATTTACTTTTTATCAAGTAATTTTGACTGAGGAAGTCAAAATGTTGACTTTTAGCATGACTAACTGAAGAATTAGCAGGTAGAAGTTTTGACTCAGCATGAGAATATTTTTTTATTATGATTAACTTTCATCTATTTTATTTCTGTTCCTGGTGGAAATGGCCTTCCGTAAAGAAGAGACCTACAGAAACAAGGATTTTGCTAAATACACTACCGTTCAAAAGTTTGGGGTCACATTGAAATGTCCTTATTTTTGAAGGAAAAGCACTGTACTTTTCAATGAAGATGACTTTAAACTAGTCTTAACTTTAAAGAAATAC